>JABFFF010000033.1:0-89549 GCA_013623665.1 Fusarium sublunatum
TGACCAACAGACGGCGGCTATCTCTTTTACGATAGCCGCCGTCTGTTGGTCAAGGACGGAATCCATGCACGTTGTTGCAGGGCATGGCGTCTATGCGTGTAAAGGTGTCTACGTAGTAGTCCTGCCTACTCTGTTGAACGGGTGTACCTGAGCATGGCAGGCAGCCGTGTACCTAGGGCATTATCCTCACCCTCTCACCAACTAGTCTTGTGTAAGCCTGTTTATACCAATAGTAACTTACATACTACGTTGTATCTGGCTCCCTCTCCTGGCCTGGGCCACCCCCCAGTCATTCCGTTCACTCCAGTCATATAAGTGTGATCAACACGCTTCCTGCTGTGCTCCAGGCAAGAGACCTCGTTTGTTGCTGGCTTAATACCCTCATGTTTGATAGCTTGGTCCTGGCTGAACCTGCTTTTCATTACGACTACCATGCCTAAGTGAAAATGAAGTGACATGATGGATGCCAATCAAGGTAGTATCTTATCTGACACTTAAAGCATCGTATTCTTCATATTTGACTGCTCCTCTCCTTCACTTTGTGTCAGAAATTGAGCCAATATCCTAGACACGTGTTGGTGATGTAAATTTAACAAGTAATGATTTACTGACTACTGAACGAAGATGGCAAATACTGAATCAAGATTATAAACGAAAATACCACAAGTTCTCTGCATGTCTTCACTGAGCCGTCCCAATGAACGTGTAGCTCACGAGCTCGAGAATGATATATAATATCGTATTAGCTTCTTCTAGTGATCATGTCTAGACCCTGGCCAAACTCTCGATAACCTGCCATGAGAAAGTCATCGTGAGCTTGTTCTTAGAATACACTCAAATCACAGTAGGGCCAAGATATTTTAATGTAATGTGTAGTCTCTCATTCTTTCGTACTATTGGGCTAAAAAGATAAACAAATCATAAAATCCAGAATCATGTCTATCGAGAAGAAAAACAAAAAAAAAAAAAGGATTCCCTTCTTGAAACCCCACCAACGCCCTACAGAATGCATGCCCGACATAGTACCCAAGAACAAAAACTCCGTTCCATGCAGAACCCGAAAGAAGATGAGCGAGACAGGGCTGATGAGAGGACCAGAAACCCTTGGTGTGAGCTCAGCTCGGGTATGGAGGTCGTTCTGGTCTCTTACTATCCCTCTCGGTATTGCTCAAATATCCTTCTTAGAACCAGTCACCCTGGTCGTGCATGGCATCGGCGACCTTGATGAAACCGGCGATGTTGCTACCAGCAATCAAGCTGGGAAGCTCGCCCTCCTTGGACTCGACATACTTCTGGGCGGTCTCAAGACCAGCCTCAAAGGCATCCTTCATGATGGCCTTGAGACGGTCATCAACCTCCTTCTCGGTCCACTGGATACGCTGGCTGTTCTGGGCCATCTCGAGACCGGAAACGGCGACACCACCACAGTTGGAGGCCTTGCCAGGAGCGTACCAGAGAGCCTGGGCACCCTTCTCCCTGCGGTGAGCCTCGAAAACATCGACGGCCTCAACGGTGCAGCCCATGTTGGAACCCTCAGCGACGATGAAGACACCAGCATCGATGAGAGCCTGAGCCTCCTCCTTACTGACCTCGTTCTGAGTAGCACTGGGGAGGGCGATGTCGACCTTGCCGACGTGGGTCCAGGGGCGGGCACCCTCAATCCAGGTGAACTTGCCATCGTGCTCGAAAGCAGTCAAGGCCTGGTGCTTGATCTTGAGAGCAGCAATGTTGTGGATCTGCTCAGGAGTGAAGGAAGCGCCGTCCTTGGCGACCAGAGAACCCTTAGAATCGGACAGGGAGACGACGGTACCGCCAAGCTCGATAACCTTAAGAGCGGCGTACTGGGCAACGTTACCTGAGCCGGAAAGGGCAACGCGCTTGCCCTCGAAGGTACCACGGTTGGCGTGCTTAAGCATGAACTCAACGTAGTAGACAAGACCGTAACCAGTAGCCTCAGGTCGGATCAAGCTACCACCCCAGGAGAGACCCTTACCAGTAAGGACACCCTCCCAGCGGTTGCGGAGCTTGCGGTAGGCACCGAAGAGGTAGCCGACCTCACGGCCACCAACACCAATGTCACCAGCGGGGACATCAGTCTCGCCACCAATGTGCTTAGACAGCTCAGTCATGAAAGCCTGGCAGAATCGTCGAATCTCGGCATCGGACTTGCCCTTGGGGTCGAAGTCGGCACCACCCTTGCCGCCACCCATGTTGACTGGAAACGTTAGCAAGTCTTATTTCCATCAAGGTCTGGACTGTTTGCATTGCCCCACAGTATGCAGGAATGCGAAGGGTCCAGATAAGTGCGGTGTTACTTACGGCCAGTCAAAGCATTCTTGAAAATCTGCTCGAAGCCAAGGAACTTGAGACTATAGAGGCGCCAGGGTCAGTAAACTATACAACCAATGAGAGTCGGGATTAAAGATATACTTACATAGACAGGTTGACACTGGGGTGGAATCGAAGACCGCCCTTGTAGGGACCAAGGGCAGAGTTGAACTGGACACGGTAACCACGGTTGACCTGGAGGTTGCCGGCGTCGTCGTTCCAGACGACACGGAACTGGATAACACGCTCAGGGATAGCGGCAACAGCGAGGGCAGTGCGATACTCGGGGTGCTGCTTGAAGAGGGTGCTGTTCTCGAGGGCAGAGGCGAGCTCTATAGGTGGCCGATTAGAATTGATGTTGCTGATAGTCTTGTAAATAACTACTTACCGCCGTAAGCCTGCTCGAACTCGGGCTCGTGAGGGAGGTGAGACATGGTGTTCAGCTGCATTGGCGTTGTATATCGAAGGTATGAATAGTCGATTCCTACTCGGAGGATGGTCTTTGAGAATTCGATATACGTTTGTATAAGAGAGAGTAAGATGAAGAGAGAAGAGATGTTGAAGGGGGCGAGTCGAGGTTTATATGTTCTGCAGAGGGTGTTGAATAGGATGGGAAAAGATAACCAAACTTGGGCTCACTCCCTCTTTCCGACCATCCCCCAAACCGCATTCGCCTTTGCATCCCGTCCGATAACAGGGTCGGTACCTCATCAGAGGCATGCAACACGCGACAGGAAGCGAGTACCGTTCCGTTCTGCGTTCAGATAAGGTCCCTAGTAGGCAAGGCAAGATGGTTGGCGGCAACGAAAAAGACTCACTCGATTCGCACCCGCGTTCCCATTATCCCATCTAATCGAGTGAGACACACCCTAATCTCTGGGCTCTTGTCGTTCCCGATAAACCCCAGTGCTACACTCCACATGGACTAGTAAGGTACAGGACGGACAGGGAAGCCTAGAGAGCCTCACCACACCCCTGGGGGTTCCATTCTTCCCATGGGGTTTTCCCACATGGCTGTTGACGTCGGTGCTGAGTCGAGTCGAATTAAGTTGGTTGTTTTCAGGTCATCGATGAGTGAGTGATTGAAGCGGTGATAGAGAGTACTTTGCCACAGAGATTAAATTTTTAGATAGTGCCTACCTACGTCTTCGGTTTGGATGACTAACAGTACACCTCAGTGTCCTTCCAGCTGGAGTCCTGGGTCCCTTAGGTTCTTTCCATCTTGAGCTGCCGTGGCTGCTTTCCGTACAAACTCCGTAAGCCAAGGGTAGTACCTTCTTTCCCCACCAATGGATCTCTCTGCCTTCCAAATGTCGCGCGCATCTACTAGCCTACCAATCTCTTGGGCAGCTGCAACTCCAACCTCCTCCCCTCCGATGTTCGCTCGGTAATGTAGGTCCTGGCTGCCGTGTCGTACCATGCCTTGTCTAGTAAAGATCCTAGCATCCAACATGTCTCTGGCCATTCAAACATTATGATACGGTTCTTATTAGCCAACTCTCATTATTCCGCCCTTTATCAGATCGTCACCATTCGCTTGTTACTTTTATTATCCTCGCCGCTGCTGTGGGGGTAATGTAAAAACTACTGTACGGATATGCACATCTTATCATGGTTTCAGTGAAATCATCACCATCATTCATCAATATTCGCTTTTGTCGCTCAGATCAGCTTCAATGCATGTCTCTGTCGGCGCCAATCTGAGCTGGCCTGATTATTGCCTCTGGGATCATCAGTTAACCCCACGAAATCATCATAGAGATCCCTAACATTCCCAAATAGGGCATCTATATCGAGGCCAGGTTTTCAGGCTTTCGATCCGACAAAGCCTAAGTCAAATAATCCATTACCAATTCGCAGCCCAACCCTCGACTCGATGGCCAGGAAAGGAAATAAATCATGGCTGTTGTCGAATCAGAGACGGCACAGCACGCGAGAATACTCTGTTACATATCACCCCTGGCCCAGTCCCCGGTCTTGGACTCCGACCCTATCTAACCTGCAGTAATAGACGGGCCCTAACCCGCCACTGGAAATTGTTTTTTTAGTATCTCGGCAATTCGAGCGCTGAGGGTTACGGAGTACATACTCAGATTTGGATTGAGATAGTAGAGTCTCGATCAGATCGAAGCTGCTGCTCGCAAAATTAGGTAGGTTAAGGTAAAGTCAACGTGAATTATCATGCATTGTCTGACTTTGCCAAGGTTGACCACAGCCTGAATACTCTGTTCCGCACAGGCAATAAATTATCCTAGTCCTAGAACTTAAGCAATGGACCCATCAGCGTGCATTGCGTACATATCGACACTCCCGGGACCCTTAAGTTAGCCTATACTATCAGAGCATGCTCATTGGCCGCCTTGTCAACTTGTTTGAAGAATGAATTGACATCAACCTCCGACCTGACCAATGGCGCTCTCGCTGACTTACAACGGAGAAGAATGTATCAAACCACAGATCAGACGTTACCGAGATGCTTCCCGCGCATGTATTGGTCCGCTACAGTGAATACGATTCATGCTCGACACCGCGACCGGCCTTCCCTCGCTTCTCTCGCCTCTGTTGCCTCTCTCGCCTCCTTCTGGCGGGGTTCTGATGCTAGGATAAAGGGAGAGAATCTGGGGGAGATTCTTTGCTAATCCAGGACCCTGTTCTCTCAGTCCATGGGTCCCCCAACTCGCTGCCGCTAAAGCTCATGAACAGCTGTCAATTGTCAGAGATTTTCTCTCCCCGGACCGATTGGCGTCCCTTAGCCTCCGTTTCACCTTGGACGCATTCTCGTGCAAGTCCTACCGTCGCGCGGCTGTCTCGCTATCACCTTGGCCGAAGCCACATACGGTATCGCCGCCCGCCGTTTACGGATCTCGCAGATCCATCCGGATATCAAAGTCCGTAAGATTTAACCCAAGTTGGCTTCTTCGCCTCTTCCATGAGCCTCGGATCTCCTCCGAATGTCACCGTGCAGGCTCGGCCATAACCACCGAACCACCCTCAGCATCATCATGAATCCTCACCCTCATCATGACTCTATTTTACCACCCCCACTGCACCCCTCATGCCATTCATGAACCCATTCTAGCTAATCTTCTGATTCCGACTTTCTCCGTTAATTTACTTTCCTCTTCCGATGTTTACTCGTATCGCAAGACCGCATCTTTCACCGTCGGTCTGTTCACGGTCAAGATTTCCCTCCGCGGAAAAGTTCGTGGAAGCCTCAAACACAGCAATGGGCCAAGCCCTCCAAAAACACACGCCTCGAGAGTTATCATGCCATTTCCTTCCTGCTTGCACTCACTGACTGTTGAAGTTATACAGAAATTTTACCTTTGAAATGCATAACTAATATATATATGATTTTATACCATGTGAATCATGAATATTTCCACCATTGTTTAGACTGTTCATGTCATTTTGCTTAGAGTTAAGATGGTATAAAGAATCGAATCCAGTTCAATGTCCAATATCAGATACTCTATTCGGCCTAAACAAATGCGGTGATATGTGCCACAGCGTTGAACCCTGGTCCCAAACCCCGGAACGCCTTACGTACATTTAATAGACAACAACAGCAACAAACATGATACCCGCGCCTATACATACAATATGCCTGTTCTTGGACGCATTCGCCTGCGCCTCTTCCAACTGCGTCTCTTACATTACACATCCTGGCTCTTCTCGCCTCGTCTTGCCGTCTGCAACCTGAGGTCCCTCGGTTGTCTCCGCCATAGTAATTTATATCCGTGCAAGCAACTCAAACAACAAAGCGACGACTGGAAACAGATGAGAGCAAGGTTCTTTTGCATCGTCAATCTCATCATCACTCACTTCTCCATAGTTCTTCTTATGGCTCACCAAATGGCCGCTTGGTCGGCATCAAAACGAGAAAGCTCACGACCAGCGTCCTCAAGATCTTTTTTGGCTTTCATGCGCATGTAAAAGATGGGGCAGTCTTTGCTACTGCAGATAACCTCGCAGTGCATACTGCCCTGACAGCGCTGGCATTGGGTCCACAGTCGCCCGAAGCGCACCTCAAGGTCTGACACGCGATCAAGCGTCTTTTTGTAAAGCTCTCCAACACGGGGCGCGCAGTTGGAGCACACCGCTCCCTCAGACTCCTCCTTTCCTGTCAGAGGCTTCTTGCAGCCCATGCATGTCTGCGTCTTCTTGGCAAACTTCATGAGACCTCCAACAGTGGGAGCCGCAACCGAGATGGTTCGCGTGTGGTCTCCTGTCAGTAGCGACCGCGCCTTGGTCTCCCCGAGGATGGGCTCGAAGATACGACCAAGTGGCTTGGCTAGCTGGTTGTCCAGGTAGTAGCGCGTATCTATCGGCACATTGTGCTCCAGAACGTAGATGGGGTCCTCCGACTTCTCGAAGTTTTTGGCGCCGGCCGCGCCTCGGACCATGACGTAGGCCACTCGGTCACCGAGTCCCGGCGCCGAGCCCGCGTCTCGCTTCTTCATGCGCTGCGCCAGCTCGACGTGGGCTTGCTTTGCGGCATAATCGTCCTTGGTAAGGGCTTTTGTGATGACCAATTTCGACATGTCGACCTTATTTTGCAGCAGATCTGCAATCGTCTCTTTGACGTACCTAGATTAACTCGCCGTTAGCATCCCGCTTTTGGCCCCCGCGCTACCAGATAATTCCTGATAACCTTATTCATGTCGGGATTGGATCGGAGGGACGACTTACTCTTGTGCACCTTGGACATCTTGATCGATCAAAATCATCCGCAGCACTTTTTCAATCACCGTCTGCACCAAAAGACAGTTGTCACGTCGCACCGTCTCGATACCTTTGGTGTCCATCTTGTCGTACTTTTCTGGCTTCGTCCAGTACAAACCAGCATATCGCTTCTTGTTGATGAGAAGGTATGGGAAGTACACCTTTTCGAATTCAAGCTTGATCGGCTTGACAAACTTCTCCGACACGTATTTCGACGCTTCTTCACCCAGTTTCATGGCTTCTTGCAGGTCCTTGGTACCAAACTTGATCATGACTGAATCGGTATCACCGTAGATGACCTGGGCGTCGTGCGAGTATCCATTGGCGATATTGTAGCGCTTTTCCACCTCTTCCTTGGTCTTCTCAATCATCTTTCGGCCAAAGCTTGTTGTGCTGCTGGCAATCTCGAGACACGGAAGCTTTCCAGTTGTTGCACCAGTCAAACCGTACACACTGTTTGCGCTGATCTTCAGAGCCAGCTGTCGACCATTCAACACAGCCTTCTTGAAGGGATCGGTTTCAACTGCCAACTCGCGCTTGGCCTGTTTTCGGGCTGCAAGCAGTTCCTCGAGAATTTGAGCGAGCAAACCTTTCCGTTGCTTGACGGTTACAAATGTATCACCATTTGGCGTAACGATGTAATCCTCATCTTTCTTGAGATCGAAAGCTTCAATCGCCTTCTTACTCACCAAGGTTGTATAGCAAAGGTTGTGAGCTTGCATGATACTGGGGTAAAGAGATGCAAAATCCAGAGTGGCAATAGGAACATCGTAGTAACCTCGAGTAGGTTCAATGACTGTTGCTCCTTCGTATTGCTCGTCAGAGGCCTCTGACTTGAGATTGGGGATGACGAGCTTCTGCTCCAGGGCTTTACGGAACAGCTGACTGATGAATTTCACCTGCTGACCTCGAGACAGTAGAAAGTTGAACGGTACACCTGTGACTCTTGCCATTTCGGTATAGTTTTCCAGACACGAAAGCTTGTCCATTAGTCTCTGCGGAAGGTAGGCATCTTTTAGACAGTAAAGGGCGAGACGTCTCCGAGACTCGGGTGTACCGTTGAAGAGTTCTGTGATCATGGTGTGATGGACATCCTCCTTTTGCTCGCCCAGGAAGTTGGCACACACAGAGTTCAGAGTGTAACTTCTGAGGTGATGATCTCGCTGAATCAGCTGCAGCAAATCCAATTGCAGTCGACCATTGGTGTTGGTAGCTTTGGTGTCCCGGTTGCCCATCTGTTTGCTGGAGAAGTTGGTCTCCTTAGCCTTGGACTGCATGCTAGGAATTCGAGTCCAGTATTCAAATCCAGCCACCTTGAGGTGTCTTGCTCGGTCCAGCAGGTACGGGAAATCGAAGTTTGAAATGTTGTAACCGGTGATGATATCGGGGTCTGCTCTGATAAGAAACTTTTGCCAATCGCTAAGCATCTTCTCCTCCTTTTCGTACTCGAGAATCTGAGTGGCCACGATAGAGCTCGTCTCTTGTAGACAAAACACGTTTCGGACAAAGGGTTTATTCTCTCCATATCGAGTGACAATGTTTGCGATCTGAATGACCGGGTCATGGTTTGCTTCCGGAAAGATACCCTTGCGACCAGCACACTCGATATCAAAGGACAGAATTCGCAAGGGGGCCATTTTGGACCACTCGCCAACCGGCTCATGGGCGATAAGATCAAGATAGCTCACTTCGGCCTCGATCTGACAGTTGGATTGGCGACTGTGCTCAGGAATAAGCTTGTAAGTCTTGGCTGGAGCTTCTACCCAGGACATTCCTCGAACCTATTAAAAGTTAGTTAGGACCTTGTCAGCCATAGCCATAATATCCCTTACCTTGCAATCCACCATAAACCGCAGCAAATATTGGATATTGTCGAATGTTTGAACTTCGCCATCGTTCCTCCACATACCTTTCCAGTTCGCATTGCCGCTCTGAATTGTCGTTCGGACTTTGTTTATGAACTTAGGGTCGGTGACTGTAACCTTTAGGTACGGCTTCGATTGATTGCCCTGAAATCCGTAGATATTTTCTCTCATGGCAAAAGCAACTGAGTGGATAGTCGGTTGGTGCTGGGCAACTTGTGTCTCTAGGTACGCCTTGAAAGCCGCACAGTCTTGTGGCTGGAAGTTGACGGGGGCGGGGACATAGAGGTAGTGCCTGAAGTCCGTAACATGCAGCATAACCGAGTTCCCTGCCTCGTTCACACCAAAGAGCTTGACAGTAGCCCTTCCACCATTTAATGTACCCTCCTCGGCCTCAATGGACTGGAAGCAGAGACTGTCGCGCTCCGGTACAAAGTCGACAACAGGTGGTCTGTCCCATGCTTGATCCCTCTCTGTATTATTTCGTTTCCGGTCAGACAAGTCCTGGCTGAGCTTCTCGAGGACTTCGGATTCGAAGGCGCTCTTGGGCTGACTGGACGTCATCTTGGATCGGGGATCGTGCTGAGAGCTAGGAGCCCGGGCGGCAGCAGGCGATGAGGGAACACCATCGATCTTGCGCTTCTTCGTCGAGGAGGGAGAGGATGAAATATTCTGACGAGTGTGGCTCTCGCCGAGCACCCGCTTCTGAGAAATGGCTGCGCTGGCCATGGTGACTGGCGATGGCAAATGCTGTGCAAGAAGAAAGAAGTAGAAAGGAAAGGGAGCGAAAGAGGTCAAGGCAGCCGGAGATCACGTACTCATCCACAGTGAGAACAATAAAGAGCGATTGATGTTCCTTTGGGCTTGATTTTGATTGTTGACGCTAGACGGTTGGAGGGGAGACTCTGGCATAGGAGGTCTTGGTGGGTTTGAAATTGACGACACGACTTTAATTGATAGCCACCGCGTAGCGCGACTCAGAGAGCGTGACGTGACTGGCCCCACTTGCGTCGTGTAAGTGTTTTTTCACGTGAATTGGCGTCAATCTGCGGCCTTAGGCATCAGTCCTTCAAGTACTCGCGTTTGGTAAACTCACGATCGTAAGACGGGTTCCAAAGGGCATTCAGATGTTGAACATTCAGAAATCTGAGTATTGACTAATATCTGAGGCTTCTGAGTCTTTTAAGCTACTCGTACTGACTGAATCACCCCCAAAATACAATGATCAAGCTCCTGTACAGTCCCATGCAAAGGTTCTAACTTAGTACCACGGCTTGATTCTCTTATATCTCTATTGTAAATACAAATACTGTAAGAATAACTTCTTAATTACTACGACTTTCCAAACACGTAGTAGAGTGTTGTATAGTTTGAAAGGTATTTGAGCTAAAGTAAGGTACCTCATGACTTCAAGATTTTTACACGCCCGCTGTACCACCAGACACAAATGTTAAATTCTAGAAATGGTAGTTTCTACCATTTTCTCACGCCTATTCTCGAGTCAGCTTCGTCATATAGTAAACTTGGCCGTATCTCGACTCTATAGTGATGACAATACATTCAGACATCCATTCTACAAGCATCCGTAATCCCCTTGGGGACATTCAGCTAAGCCATGCATTGAAAAGGATTCATCATGAAAACACAAAACAAAGGTTAAAGCTCAAAAGGACTTACTTGTGAGAACGTTCGATATGGTAAACAAACCGGCATGTCAATAAGAGGATAGGGGCCGTACAAGAGTGATCCTCCACATGAACAGCCGTTGTTTGTCCTTTCCAGACAAATGATTCACGAATAGATGGGCAGAGTAGAGAATATAAGCAGGTAAAGAATAGGAGGCAAAAAATGCCATTTATATTATTACCAGTAACCAAGGTCAGGCATCCTTCCAGTCACACAGCCAATAATCTGCGGGGTATCGCATGACTTTGGGTTGTGTTGGTCAAGCCTGGCATGGCCAAGAGCTGCATTCTCATGCAACGGAATCCCCAATCCATGTCTCATATCCATGTTAAGACCCTGCCTGGTTGGGGAAATGCATGATACTTCCCCATACAGAGTAACATCAACTGATGGCCACCAGCGCTTAATCACATCGCCCTTCCGAATACTACCGATCCAAATGCTGAAACCATGTACTGCTCAAGCAAATGCTATAAAATTCATCGCTTCGTAATCAATAACAAACAAAATAAGTACCATCACCTTCCAATTTCCTTGCTAACGCTTCTAATCAAGAAGCAGTAACAGTTTGCCCAACGCCGCCGATGCCGTGCAATGGATGAATTTGCGTATCAACGGACATGCTACTATCTAAAGTCACATGTTATTCGAAGTGATGCCGGAGGTCGATACACCCCCGCCTGCCCAGACTCTCAGCCGCAGGTTTTAAGAGTTCTTGGGCTCCTTAAGATGCTCAAAAGACCCCCACTCGCACCAGTCATTGATAGGCTATATGAAGTTAGCATGTGTTATCTATCAGTGTACCATGGAAACTTACAAGGCAGTTGAGATACTTGCACCAGGAACAGGTGTCCTGATGGTTGTAGAAGTTGTTGAGAAGAACAATAAAGACCACAATAATCATGACGAGGAAGCCAGCTCGGACCAGCCACCAAGCCCACCAGAGTGGCTTACGCCCCTTGAAGAAACCGACAGGGTTCTTGAAGAAGTGAGGAGGGGTTTCGCCAGTCTGAGGAGAAACAGCTGCATACGAGAGTTCTTGACCCATTCGTCGTCTCAATGAATTGGGCGAGTGAAGAACGCAGACGCCAAGGGAAAGGCCCATTAGGAAGCCACCAATGTGAACAAAGTTATCTAGACCAGGCAGAAGTCCCAAGACGAAGGCGATCACCATGTCAAGGATAACGAAAAGGAGATCCTTTACGGGGTTGCGTCTATCCTTCCAAGAGTAGAGAAGATCGAGGAGGACCAGAGCAATAATACCAAAGAGAGCGCCAGAGGCACCCACGGATGGTTGTCCAGGAGGTGCGTAGTTTCCACCCATGATATTACCAAAAATGCCAGCGCTCATGTACACGAGCAGGAACCGGATTGGTCCAATGGCCATCTCCATCTCTTTGGCAATAGTAAGCTGCAAGAGAAGATTGAAGATAATGTGAATGAGACCGGCATGCATGAAGATCGACGTGATGAATCGGAACCACTGGTTGGGCTCGGGGCTCTGGTCTATATCGCCGTTGAACTTGGGGTCCGGAACGTCGCCGCCAAAACCACAGACAACATGGAGAGGACAAAAGCTGTCATCCGTGGTAGCATTTGGGCAAAGGAGGCCAGGCAGAACAACGCCGGGCTTGTTCTTGTCAACGCTCTGAATGCCCTTGACATTGCGCATACAGGGAGCATATCGGGCACCCATGTTAATGAGCAAACCCGGTGATGGCCCAATAAAAATATTGAACTGAGGCTTGATTGCAATAGGAGTCCCGGTCAATACACCTGGTCACAAGTTAGTTGATGACGAAAACCCCAAGGTATCTTCATTCTGACTTACCCATTCTGGCTATTTCAGCAATGAAAACGGCGATTTGAATGACAGAAAAAGTGTAGACGATCCAAGGAATTCTTTTCCTATTTGAGCCTATCATACCTAGCTCGCCCATACGAATCTTGCCCTTTTTGCTCCTTTTCTTGGACCGTCCAGGGGCATCATAGATGTGATCGTTCATCTCAGGGTCATCGTTCTTCGCAGCTCGGTCTTGGAGAGGGATGTCCTCCTGGCCATAAGGCCGAGCAGCTGCACCAGGATAACTTGTATCTTGATACAAGCCTTGTTGACCAATATCACCAGTGCTAGAGCCGGGTGCCGGTCCCATGTTCGAGTTTGCCGGATATACGTGGTCGTCAAACACGGTGTCGAAAGGAGATTGGCCTGTTTGGCCAGGCTGGTGTTGGTTTGAGCTTTGTCCAGAGGGATTAGCGTACGCGTCTGCTGGGGGATATTGGATATCGTTGGGCGAATACGGTGTCTGCTTGGTCGGAACGATATGTGTCGTAGAATCTGCTGGATAGATGGAAGTGTCGGGGGCGTAGTTTGACTCGTATGGAGGTGCTGGTGTTGACATGGGCGACGGTGTATCGTGAGAATGATAGTATGGCGATGCGCCTGGGCCGGCACCGTAGGGAGGCTGCTGGTTGCCGCCGTGATAATAATCGTGCGATGCCATGTTGAACGAGAGAGGAAATTATCGAGCAAGGGGGACGAGGCAGCGTAGAGTAGGCCGCCAGGCGGCAAAGAAAGGGGATACCACCGAAGGTGGTTTCAGAGCGGCTGATGAGGTAGCGTAACTGAGAAAGATGTGATGCGATCCTCTATGCCTAGATAAGCGGTGTAAATCGTAAGTATCAGATAACAGATCCGTGAGTAAAAAACCGATATTTTGCCAGTTTCAAGTTTGAAGAAGCTGGACAAGAAGAAAGTAGCTCTTAGGTGGCTGGTAGCTGGAGTTGCTTGATCTCAGCTGGCGAAGGTTGGGTTTGAGCGGGCTGTTTCAATGGTTCGTCCAGGGACGTAGCGACTGGTGTGGTCTGGATTGCGCGTGCACAGGTCTCTGATTGGACAGTGATGTCAGCCACAGATGAAATATGGGCCTCGGGATCCGCTGGGCCGTTTTGTTGTATCGTGAAATCATAAAACGAGGGAGAGAGAGATATCACGTAAAAAAAGAGCGAGGATGGGAGAGAAAAACAAGAGAGAGAACGAAAATAAAGCAAACCCGATTTGGTAGCTTTTTTAGGTAACAGCCCTTCTTTATTCCCATTCGGCCACAGAAAATATCTACTCTAACGCTGCTGACTTGCTTGTGCCATGACGAAACAACTCACAGGCGGGTGACGTACAGTACCGGGGCTGTGCTGTCAGCTGTGAGCCATGGGTCCCTGTACTTACAGGCCGATCATTGCGATTCTGGTCGGCTGGAGGGCAATTCACTCGAGGTTTTAAGCCTCACTCTGCGCCTGACGAGCGCCACGACTTCTTAATTTAGAACGGGCGACTATGGAGTTGGTCTAGATTTTGTGGTAGTTCCCGTTTAACACCGCGAGAACAAAGCCTTCTAGAAATCTGTCAACGCTCTCTGTTTAAGAAGCATATATTGCGTACCTAGAGATGACAGTGAAAATCCACGGCAGATCGCTATATTCGTAACATCACAATCACTCTGCCACAGCCGTGTTACACATGCTACACAGACCTCTCTACAGCGTCTTCCCAAGTATATGTCAACACACCAATCCTTCCGACTTCGCCAAGCCAATTTCACCGTTCATATCGAGCTGTTCTCACTATCCCAGTCCACATTTTCGCTTCATTTAACCCCGCGTTCTAGTGGCTGTATGAATCGGGCTGACATAGAACAACCACAGCCACCTTGACGCTGACGCATATCTCCCGTATCCCATGTCCAATGTGGAACTCATTGTGTAGCGTGGTCTGTTGTACTCGTTTGACACTTTTTCAACGTCAACTTCCGTGTCTGCACTTGGTCATCCCACTATACGGAAGAGCGTGGCTAGGAAGAAGCCTGTGTTGTTCTTCTGCGTTACGCCTTGCGGTTACCACCCCACGAGCCTTGTGAAGCAACTGTTCGTCTTACTCTTGCATAAGTTCTCAGCTCTACTGTCAAGATGCCTCGTTTGTGATCATTTGTGGTGTCTTTGTCAAGCTTACAAACAGCCCGAGGCTCGTTTTTATGCAACGCGTACCTTGAATACGTCGGAAAGGTTGCCCAAGCTCGAGATAGCAAAATAAAACCGTCATAAATTTTGATATGCGGCTCATGGAATGAAAAAGCGACTCTTGTTTCACTTGGTACTTCCAGCCCATGATATTGTGTTAGGTCGTAAATAATAGACCACATATAACAGTATACTCAGCACCACGATTCGCTTCCATCCGTCTAGCGGTTGAGTACGTGAGTTTCTTTCGTTAATCTAGTACAAGTCATGTCGTCTTTCGTACATGATGCGAGCCGTCATTCGGGTATGCTCCTCGATCCCTCCTCGCTGTGATCCTCCTCCATTTTTGTTCCATGGATAGTATAGTACATTGATATCGTACATGTCGCATCTTCCTCTATACTGCGAGTTGCAGTGGTGATGACCCCTCCAGCATAAATACCAGTATTCGTTACTTCTTTTCTGTTGGCGAAGCGTTGTCCGAGCTCTTGCTGTCCTTCTTGGAGCCCCAATTACCACTCCAGACATCTGCGATCTGTTCCATGATGATGTCACCAATGCCCTTACCCTCCTCAAACTTTTGTCGATGCTCCTCGGCGCGCTTCTCCCGCCAATCTTTGTCCTCGCCTCCCATCCACACGTCGTTTAATGTCTTGGCCACGCCCTTCTTGTCCTCTTCTTCCTGTTGCTGCTGCTTGGCCTTCTGTGCTGCCTCGCGCTCGCGGTGTTCACGGAGCAGTTGCTGTGTACGCTTGGCGCCCTCCGGGAGGTCGGTTCCGACGAAGGAGCCCATGCGGTTGCCGAAGCGCGAGTAGATTGATGACCCGGTATACTCGTAGGCGAGCTGATTTGTGGCAAGGGAGAAGGCACCGGCGAGGACGAAGAATCGGAGGTCTATCTTTCGTGGTGGTAGGAGCATCGCCAGTGGCGCAATAACGGCACCGGCAATGGCAGAGTTGTGGATGAAGGCATTGCGGGGAGGCAACGGAGGTTGCTCTTGAGCTTGGCCTTGCGACATGCTGTATTCGATCCGCTTGGATGACGATCGAGTCGGCTATAGGCGCTGTCTCCTGGGACGCAGTCGGGGAGTGCAGTCGTATTTGCGAATTAGCTTTGGCTGGCAGTGTCGATGATGCGTTGATCCGCCGATAACTTTTTTCCCACGGCCTGGTTGGTCGCACGCTACGCGATTAGGATATACTTCAGACTCCTGCCATTCTCGGCGTATGTGGAAGTACCCCGCTATCGAAACGTCGCTACAGGGTAAGTTGAATAATTGAGTATCACAGTTGAAGTCGAGGAAGGACACAACGTCTCCGTGATTTGATAATAATTAAATATCTAGTACTTACTAAGTAGCCCTTGTTGGTGAGTAGAGCCTTGTGGTTTTATCTCTCACTCGGTTTTCTCGATTGAGTGTTGCTTTGTGGATTGCGGAAGATCATGGTGATTGGCAACCCAAGCATTGATCGAAATATTGGGCAGCTCGAGATACCAACGAGTATTTCGCCATGTCCCATGGACTTAACCTGCTCATCACCGCATCTTTGTGAAGTATTGGTGCTTACATCCAAGCATAAATGTGTAGCGGTAATGGCTTACCAGCAAGCCCGAGTTGGGAAGCGGTCGCTTGGATGTCCTTGACCTAAGACTGGGCGGTAGATCAAGGATTAAGTGAAAGAATGATTGACCAGGTGAGCCAGGGCGGTTTATATCACTGAGTTGATCAATAAACTACATTAGTACTCATTTCCAGTCAAATTGGCCCAAGGAGCATGACCAAATCGTGCACGCTTGCGGTAGCTGTGCCAGGTTTATACCATGAAGACATGGACTTGGGCATGTATACTAACCATCAAAGTACATGTTCCAATTCAGAAGGTTGATGGAAGGGTTATTGTGGCATCTGGGGTTAGGTATCATGCTTCATCGTGTCGAAGAAAACAGCTGTATCATGACTACTTGCCTGCCCTGCCCATCTCGACCCATGGTATATATTGCTTTGAAGTATTTACCGTCAAAACTGTGACACCCAGTTAGCTGATGCAATAATGCTCCAGTATCAAGCACTAAATGGATTTATGCTTCATAGGTCAAGTATGTTTGTTTTAAAACCAGAGGCCGGAAGTTAAGCTTATCGGCCCCGGGCCATTGCTTCACTCGATAATCTATCATGCTGACAGCATGGCACTATTGCTGCAGTCAGCTTTCTTACTATTGCACTTGAGAGTTAGCATGATGGTGTATTTACTTGACACCAAGTACCTAAATGGCGGAACTTACGGTAGAGGATTGACTTCAGCTGGCGAAACAGATCAGCACCCCTGAGGCCGAACCCAATGCCGTCCCTTGCCCCAACAAGCTGCTACGAACACGAAAATTGAACCAAGAGATGCAGAGAAGACGTAGGAATATCGAAGATTATATGGGTTATTTTAAGATACAAGATGTATTTCATCATAATCAATTGATGTTGCTATGTCTGCTTGCGAGCGATCGTGTGCTGGATACTTCTACCCGCGCAGCTAGGAAACCCAAGCATTATTAATGAAGACAACATGAATATAATGAGCTAACTGAATGCTATAAGCAGCTTGGAATACGTTATAAATAAATGCCTCGGCCTCTGTTTGATTCAATAATAACGAGGGGCTTGGCGCACCAGGTTACAGTGCACTGAGGGGAATTATTCACATTAAATGATTGATTTTTTCAAGCTCTACAGATACTGAATAAGTGAATGGTATACCTGTGAACTACTGGGAGCTGAGAGATCTGCGGGTTTCCCCCTCGCTATCCCAGCAGCTCCAGTCCCAAGTAACTACCTGGTACCGAGAGTGTATCCATTGAACAGACTTGAGGAGGCTAAAACACCAAGCACGCAGTGAGTTCGATTTTCTCCGAGCGGGCCGAAACTAGGCGCCAGCAGTCTAGCGAGCAGCGAGAACGAGGCGGCTTGAACCATAAAGGGGGCACCCATGCTGAGCACACTAACAAAAGTAAATCGACAGCTCAGGGCAATGGACGATATTGTCTTATATTACTGAGACCTGAGGGAACTGTTAATTGGATCATATCACAGTTGAAGGTTTTATAGTTTGTCTCAGAGGTGAAAGCTGATTTGATAAAAAGGTTCCTCTGACAGCTTGGCGTCGAGCATAACTGTGACGCCTCTCCCGTTATTTTCACGGGGTTACCCCGATTTCGGCTTATAGGGCGCAGTATTGTACTACTGGGGGTACCTGAGACTTTCAACTCGATAGTGAGTTTGTTGAGGTGTTGACAAGCTGTCCATGTGCATTGCCTCGGTGCTGTGAACACCGATGAAGGGGTTATCCTGAGACCTGCCCACTGTCACATCAACGCAGCGCTATGCTTTTTAGCTTGCAGAAAAGTCTCACCCTATTGCCGCTCTGCTGATCGAGGGGGCTCTGCGAATGTACTGATGACAATAATACCTAGGAGCTTCTCTTGTGTAGCCGTAATATAGCACGTCAGAAGGTATATCAGTATTTCTGTGAACATCGGGTTATAATGCTAAGTAGGAAGAATGTGCCATTTGCTACCAGACCATTCTGAACTCTATGAGAAAGCATATATTTTAGTGCATGGTAAATGATATGTGTCTTCCTCCTGAGCGCTAGCTGCTTATACAATGATGAGGACACTCTTTTCACAACTTTAACATAGTAGCTCACCACCTGAGCAATTACTAACTTAGCTTCTGACGGGCTGTATTGCGAGCACACTGCAGAAAAAGTTTATTCTTTACCTATGCACCTCCATACTGTCGGGTCCTTTAGCCCTCCCTCAAGTGGCCACAAAGTGCTGACTACATACTTTTCCCTTGCAATACTATTTTGCTTTATGCTATGTTTACTGAATTAATGATTAATGCAATCAATTACCCTGTCTTTCGCCACAGGCATGAGGTGTTGGTGGTAATTATGCACTACCTGTTGATTTTGATGACTCGGACTGATGACTCGAACTTTCTGACTCTTGGTGATTCAAGGCACCGACTCCATCGTGAACTCGAGTCGACAGCGTTCACCTGAGATAAAACTGCCTAGGTAAGGCATTCGTTAAATCCGCCAACCATAGACCCGGATATAATGGCTCGTTTCCTAATATAAAAGCCTTGGTGTTATTTACTAACGTGAAGGCATCTGATACGGAGTACGTACTTGGTGGTCAAATGCAATTTAGCCCGCCTTGCCAAGTATTAGGTTCAACGGGACTAACGTAGTAGGGTACCGTAGAATTCTCCCCACAACGATGGTCTAACCTAACCATGCACTACAACAACAAAATGCTATGGTAGCCGTTGCAGTCTGCACGTGGCGTCTCTACCTATCTTTGGCGCCGGTCGAAATTAAAGACGCCCGAATGCAGATTGCAGATTGCCTTTCCCTTCATGTCCCGAGACAACGGGGTTCCATTGCCGCATGAGGTTACATTCCCGATCATCTCTCTATGCACATCTTCGCTGAAATTAGATGGTGGGCACGCGGGCTATGCATGCCACCAAGTCTAGGGTTATCCCTGGCGCCTCTTTGACGGCCAGGGCTATTGTATAGGTATGTACAGTATCGACTCGCAGGTGGCGAGCAGTCGAGTCAAGACTGCAGCTAGACTCGACTTGGCAGCTTCAAGATGGGGGAATGACTCCTCAGACACGAGTAAGACAGCTTTGCGGTCGCGACGAGAACAACACCGTATGTAACGTCAATGAATCGACGATGGGAATCTCGTATGCACGTGAAGTTCGATACATGACTTACAAGCCCCATCTAGCATGCCACTGCCTGACACAAGCGCTTCGAGAAACAGATGGCGTCCTCTGTGGACCTCGACGAACTAGACGAGGCACCCAATTGCGTTTGTGACCGCTCTTTGGAATGTTCCTAGCGGCGTTACATTCCCGTCCCCTTACTAAGATAACGTTATGCTGGTGGAAATGCCGCGGCAGCCTCCACTTGGCCTGTTATCGGCCGTTTGTGTTAGTGACCAGATTCGGAGCCGACAGGCGAGACAGAGACCCAGGGCTGAATCTTGTGTGGAGGGTATACCGATCGTCAGCATGCCCAACTCTGGGGAGAGCAGGGTCTTGGCAGTCCCAACGTTGCGGATGCATTGCTACTTTGGGTTTGTCCCGGTACATCCTACTCACCGTTGGGGAGCTGGGCAGGAAGACATTAACAATGGAACTTTGTTTCGACCATGGACCGAATGCCTAGTCTGCTATTGGTTCGAAGATGATTGGCCGTTTAACGAACTCGAACTTGAGCAGTCTCGAGACCGGATAAAGTGTGGTATACACCCGAGGGAGTCAGAAAACTTAGCCGGTCCTCACATTGAATTTGTATGAGGCAACCGGTCAAGTTTTCTGTCCACCCCCGAGGCCTACTCGCGAGCGATTGGTGGGCAAGGACATCAAGGTTCGCAAGGGACAGGAGACTGAGATGAAGACACGGCTGTTCACCGTCATGTACTGGGCTGTACCTACTATACTACCACCTTATCTAATACCTCCGGCATGCCTCCGTAGGTCAATCGCTGTGCTTGGCGTCCAAAGTAAAACACCAAGGATCAGCGTGCCAATGAACGAGCGAGTAAAGAAAAATGGAGAGGTAGGAGAGAGCCTGACTCAAACAGGAGAAAATCTCGGCCACTGGTACGTACTCTGCCTTGTTACATCCATAAGTAGTCAAAGACTGGGATATGAACTGTATCAAGAGCCGGACGCCGGGAGACGCCGCCCCAGGCACGACAGCGGCCACAATGCGATCTTCATGACAGGAGGCTACTGTACGGTCGACGCGCCTAGTGTGGAGAGCCGAGCCTGATGCCAGGGGTTTGGCTAAGACAGGCAGGGTAACTTCCATAACGGACCGAGCCCCCGTTCCGCGGGAATATGTAGGTATGCTGGGACGGTAGATTTGTGAGATGTAAGGCTGAAGCTGGCTGTAAGTGCACAGATGAGAGAGGTCTGAGCTGAGGTTGTGATACCGGTAGTTGCTCCATGAAGTTTCTACAGCCGTGACATGCTGTGGCTTTCCGGGACAGCTCTCAGACATTGACAGCTCAGATTACCCCGCCTCAACAAGCCAAAATGAGCAACAGGAAGCAGGCTAAAATTAAGTCAGCTATCTGACAAATTGTACCGTCCCACTGGGAAACCTCCTAGGCTGGGATGAACAGTCTTGGCAAGGGATAACATGCCGTGGAAGTTGCCGCCAGTCTGTAATTTGCCAGAATCCAATGCCTGCAATGTAGGTTTTTTGAAATTATAAGTTTACGGTAAGGTAGCATCTGCATCTTGTTGACTTACAAGGACAAGGCGCGGTAAGGCCAGGGATCAAGGCCTATAATACGGGCAACTAGACTGTGCCGCACCCTTGGAACCTGCTCAACGGCTGGGAGATTCCATCATCGTGTAGGACTGCTGTAGACATCCACATAACATGGGGGCCCGAGAGGCTATCGAGATCTAGATCCCTGAGATTGACGAGTACCTCTGTGTACACACTCTTCTGCGGCATGCACACTGCCTACCCAAGGTAGGTTAGGTAGTCGTGTGTAATCGCTCATTACGGATGGTTTCCAACGGTGCAGAAGCACTTTACCACTTCAGTCAGTAGGCAAGAGAGCCGGGCTCCCTGTTTTTACATAAAATTACGTATTCTGGTCTACATACCTCTAGTCAAGTGGTTCGCAGGCCCATGCGCTGCAGCAGTGAAAACAGTCGGTGATTGAGAACCAACTCCATAGGTAGTCAAAAAACTTTCATAATGGCAACCATGATTCTGCAATACCAGATACTTGGTTTAAATACTTGGTTGCTTTTCCAGTCGATTAGGTTGTTCACCAAAGTCCCATACCTCTAAACAACTTACTGGCGACAATGATTACCTACCTAGTCGCTGCACTAAATGTCCATATGTTTTAGTTGCATGGAAGCCCGTACTTTCGGCTATGGGTGCTTTTTTAAGGTAGACGGGAGTTATCTCCGTCCCGTGCCAGATCTGTAACTTAACGGGCATATATCGGAGGCATGTGATGCAGCCAAGTTCTACCGAAAGTCATATGCCGATGACAAGCGCGGCAGCAGTTTGTTTCAGAGAGATGAACAAGCTGAAAGATAAGCATGAGAAGCTGAAAGCTTTACTCCTTGCTTTAAAATCGTCAATACTGTTTGATCTCGGTGGGAACCTACCCAGGAACCTGACGGGGAAACAAAACGTCAAACTCCCCTTGTCCCCGCCACCGCCGCGCTAATGGCCCTCTAACAGCCCTGCAGAGCCTGAGCGCGAACGACTAACAACAGGAACGCACAAGCGCTCCCTTGTCAGACGTCCGAGCTTCCTATTGGTCGTATAAGTCTCGTTCTTCGAGCAATGGAAGACTCGTAGAGCGCCAAACGGGATCCAGGCTAGGCCAGGATGCGTTAGACGCTCGTTGGCAGAGGCTCTTGGGACAATGGCCAAGCTTTTAAGTCCACGGTACATCAGCTAGCTTCCACGGTGCAGTGCAGAGGCAAGTGAGTTCCGTAGTAAGGTACCATACTCGGGGCGTTGTGCCGTGCCACCAGAAGCATCATGGATCTTCAGCATCCAATCCACTCACTATCATGGATCGTCAATTGGAAACGGCCAAACCTCGCCAGGTACCGTACAGTACCCTCCCAGCATCCTGGCACTCTTGCTTCTGCGTGCGTGGCGCGGCCCTGGGCCTGGGGAAAGGAAAACCGTACCCGATGATGCCCTGGTACTTCTACTATACTTGGTGCCAGGCACTTCCATGTAGGCATTTTGCAGCGGCTGCCTCGTCTGTGCCCGTCACCTCCAACTCGGTCTTAGTGATGGTTACACAGAGCGTGCTACTCCAAGTTTGGCTGAGCACCACCGTCAAGATAGGGATGCGATGTGCCCAGAAAAACCCACTCACGATCCATTAACCCTCTTTGTTCGTCCCCTTTCCACTGGGGGACCCCCGGCGCTCTTTGCAGTTCCATGATCTGGCTACCCTCCCCACAACGACTCGAATCTCGGGCTTTGCTGCTGCTGCTGCGCTGCTGTCGCTTTGTCTTGTCCTGCCTTGGACCAAGCCACTCGTCTTCCCTCGTCGGTTTGGCTGTTACTAGGTGCCTGCGGCTGTAGCATCGATATGTCGCTTGAGCCTCCGCTTGATAATAGTGGGAATGGCATCCGCTTGTCATGTTTGATCTGCCCCCGGGATCCTAGAAAATCCAAGGGAATTCAGCTATAGAAAGGCCTCACTGCGCCCGAGAGCCGGGGCTGACAATATCCGCCACGGACCGGCTGCCCTGGTGCATTCCCATATGCATATGCGTATCAACCTAGCCCTGTGCTCGTCTCTGTGACGACTTGGCCTAGTTTCTCCTGCTCGCACTTAGTCCTTTCCACTTCCTTTTATTATCTCCGGCTGCTGCTTAGTCCTCTGCCACCTCTCTTTGCAGGAAACTCTGATTTCTGATTACTATTATTATACTAATTCCCCTCCCCATTTACCTCCGTCTTCTCGGCCGAGAAGCGGCTTGTTAGAGAACGTGGCAGTCTTGGAGTCATCGCGGGGGTTAACGGCCAGCTGACAAGCCAAGGTGAACCGACAACGGTAATATATCACCTATCTGTTTTCTAGCTATAGCTGGAACTGACTTTGGGCCCATGGCTCAAAGTTGGATAAAAGAAGAAACCTCATCGCCTCAAACCGAGAGAGCGGTGGGAGGAGCACCTCCAGATGTACCTTCCTCAAGCACCGGCGGCGATATCACTACTGTGCCTTCCTCTGGATTGGAGAACCAAGCATCAGTATCAGCATCGGCAACTGCAACTGCAACCGCAACCGTAACCCCAGTCCCTTCTGTACCTACCCTAACCTCTCAGCCACCTTCTTTACATCCTGCCGCCATCAATGCCTTCAACACCATCGATATCCCCTATGCAGAGAGTACATACAGCAGCAGCAACGTCTCTCTAGCATCGACAAGTACACCGGCTACTCCCAACACAGGTGCCGGCGCTACCGATAGGACTGCTGTTTCCAAGAGCCCTTCTGTCTCTGGCGCAACTCCAGCTTTTGAAGCTGCTGCAGTTTCTTCAGACTCAACAATATCAGCCGCCCATCAACCCAAAGCGAAGCGTGTCCGGACAAGTAAACCAAAGGTCAAGACAGGATGTGCCAACTGCAAGTTTGTCTCCCTCAACTCTCGTTCCCTCTTCCCTTGCTTAGCCTTATCGCCGCTGCGACACCGTGATATCCAAAATCTAAACTTGATGGAATTGCAGACAAAGACGGATCAAGTGCGACGAGGCCCGTCCAGCTTGCACGCAATGTGTTCGGAGCAACAAAACCTGCACTGGCTATCCGCCCCCTAGTCGCAGTGCCCGTCCCTTTGAGGAGATTCGAATCGCTCCGAAACCGATGCCGGCCTATGATGCTCAGGCATCCTCAAGTGCTGCGATGGTACCTCTTCAAGGTGACTACCACCTACCACCACGCCGAGCTTACCCAAGATCAATCTTGAGAACCGCCTCTCCAGGAACGCCAACCCCCTCACCTACTACTTACCAACCCTCTGTAGCCCTGCAAATTCAGCCCAATGAATCTTTCTACTTCGACATCTTCCGTTCACACACGGCTTACGAACTATCTGGCTTCTTCGACAATGTTTTCTGGACCCACCATGTCCCACGGGAATGCCACTCTGAAGATGCCATCATGTGCTCTGTGATCGCTCTGGGTGCTCTGTACCAAACTCTTGAGCACACAGCTGCGATAAACTCGCATGGCGGACCTGAAGTGGGTGCCGACAGGCGCCTCGAGGTTGTCAGGGGTCATTGGCAAGTAGCTATTCGACGTTATGGAGATGCTTGCAACGCATTAGTCAAGCTAAACAGCCAAGATCAGAGATCACACCGAACCTCCATCATGGCCAATGTACTACTGGCCTGTTTTGATTCCTTTATTGGTGACCATAAGCAGGCAATCCACCAAATTCAGACGGGACTTGGCTTGGTCGACATCTTCCGCACTCAACAAAGACAACAACTCCTTCCTAACTCCCAAGGCGCCCTTGAAGAAGAATTAGTGACGATCTTTACTCGCCTGGCGATCCAAGCAAAGTCCTACGATATGGCTTTCCATTTCCCACAACCCTTCAGTATCCGACTCAGCTCGCAGTTGCAAACACGACCACCGGGCTCGGGTGGTGTGGCATCTTCTCAGCAAGATGAGCCTTTGATGATTCCCGATACGTTCACTTCGGTTGTTGAAGCTCGAGTAACCTGCGATACGTTGAACGCGAGAATGATGCGCTATATCGAGGAGCTATTCACCATGAAGACGGACCTCAAGAGTACCCTTCCGCAGTCGTGGCTAGAATACGGTCTCCATTTCAAAAGCTACCTCGACACATGGAGCAAAGCCTTTGACAACTTGTTCTTTTCACGACACAACCCGACTGTCAGCCTTCAGGAGAAGGCAGGTATTGCTGCTTTGAAGATGCTGGCCACCAATACAAAGATTCTGTATCTGATGATGTTCAGCGACAAGGAATCCGACTTTGACAACTTCCTCCCTCAATTCCAGACGATAGTTGACCTGGGCATTGAAATAGTCGGCGACGAAGAGAGGCGCGCCGCTTCGCGCGACTGTCCTAATCCTGAGCAATGCCAGCATCGGCAGCGTGAGAGTTGGCAGAGCCAGGAATTTTCCCCGGCTATGGGGTTCTCAGCACCTCACATCAAGCCTCGTTTCGCGGCTGACCTAGGCATTGTTGCTCCGCTCTTTGTTGTAGCAACCAAATGTCGCGATCCCGGTACTCGACGACGGGCTATCCAACTACTCCGCACCAGTGCTCGGCGGGAAGGAATGTGGGACAGTGAGATGGTGGCGAACATCAGTGCTTGGGTTATGAACCTCGAGGAATCTGAGGCACTCGCCATAGGTGTAGATTCGTATCCTGCTGATGGCGTCTCAAGGCCCATACCACGAATCATACCTGAAGAACAGCGCTTCACAATTCGCTCTGTCGATTTCGACCTACGAACTCGCGTCGCAGAGCTTCAGGTCGGTACTCGGAGCCTTCCGCCCGGGTTGCCAGATCCCAAATTTCAACAAACTCGGCTTAACTGGTGAGCTGACATATTTGAGCAACCGGCTTAACTTGGTTGCCTACAACATTCCTCTATACCCTAATATAAAAATGAAACCTGGGCATGCTGTGTTTCCTACAATGGAGTTGAAAACATAGGGGGAAAAGGCGCTTAACTAAAATATCCAATGCTAAATTATCAGACGCTGAGCAAACATTGCCCATGTAGACATACTCTAATGGTATTTCCAGTCACTTTGTATCATTCTAGCCCGAAATTCCAACACCATGCCAATATCGGAACTGCTCAAACGGATAGTCAATAATGTTGCAAAAATGTTCACAGCGGTGGCAGCTCTTCTCGGCATATAGGGCACTGAAGCCGGAACCTCATCCAACCCTCCAAACATGCGCTGTGAAATATGTGTCTACAAGGCGTGACCATGTATAAGCGGCGTGCGAAAACGCCTGCAACACCCGTGTCTTCATCCCCAGCCGTGAGCACCGGCACCTCAAGAACCTCACGGCAGATGGCGCAGTCAATACTTCTTGTGGAGCTTTGCCTTTTGCTGTCGTCATCGCCAGAGGAGCGGGCGCGCTCGATTCCAGGCGTATCGTCAGCGACAAGGCCAATTGGCAAACCACCAGCCTCAAGACTATCTTCGCGGAGGACAGGATGGTAATCCCAAGCGTCAGGGGCCCAGCCAGTGGGAATACCAAAACGTGGGCCGATAATGTCTTGTGCAGCAAGGATGACGAGCTGTATCCAGAGCCAGGCGCAGAAGACCAGGAATGCGTGCCTATCTGACCGGGCGTAGAGAAAGTTGTCTTCTTTGATCCAAAAATAAGCCACAGGGAGAAGACGCAGAATGGACTGGCCGACAACAAAGGGCCATCCGAGGGCGCGACGACAATTGCGGCGGGTATTGCGGTAGATCTGGGGAACCCAGAGGGAGAGGTAGACGAAGATGCACAAATTGAGGAAGAGAGCGCGTAGGTTGGGGTACCATGTTGAGGAGGAGATGGCCAGGAAGATGATACAGAGAGAGGTGAGGATGAGGCGGCCGATGATGCTCTGGAAGGACTGGGGAGTGGGTTCAGTGCGCTGAGCTGTTGTGGCCCCAGGGATAGCTGCTGCTGAAGCGGCAATCTCGGCATCAACGTCCTGGTCAGACGGGACGATAATGGGTTGAGGTGCGGGCGGAGGCGGAGGTCTGGCCGGCTGGCGCGCCGTCACGGGGCCGGGCAAGGGTGGTGCGGAACCGGTAGTATTCGGCGTCACGGCAGCGGGCGACGGTGCGGTGTCGGAGCTACTACCCGAGTTATTTGCATTCTGATCGCGCTCTCGACGAGGCCGTGCTTCAGGAATCTGGACCTCGTGAACCTTGGCCAAAAAGCTCCCACCAATCGTCATAGATAGAAAGGCGGCGAACAAGAGGGCCAAAGTGGGCAGAAATGTAGCCCCAGCAGAGGAGACCCATGTGGCTGCGGCAGTAAAAGTCATGCCGTCGACCATAAGCATAGTGGCAATGGTCCAGAAGCTCACACGACCCATAGTCGAAGGAGTGCAAGATTCTCGCATCTGGTTCTTGAGTAGATTGACTTGGGCGAAGACAACGATGGCATAGACCAGAATCCACGCTTTGATCTGGTAAACTTGAACCTCCAGTTTCATACCCGTCAAATGATGAGCCTCACTTGGAGCGAAGTCTGGCGGTCCCTTGGATTCGAGGAAGAATCCGCAGTCAGGAGAATAAATAACGGCCGACATTTGTAGTTTAGGAATCTTGGGGATAGGGGCACCCACAGGCGACTGCAACTCTGATTCGATGGCGCCGATAACAGACTGCAGAGCGTCCTTAGATGAATCTTCGGAACCAATATTGAAATGACTTCGACTGGGCGGGTGGACCTGTACATACATGATGTACTCGCAATGCGGCGATGGGTTGGTGGTGTATAAGGGGTTTTCAAGATCCGAGGTCCAGGGGACGGTCTGGTCCGCGTAGATATTCTCCTCCTTCCTCCCAATGGTACGGGCGATTGAGTGGTTCAGCAGTTTCTGACTTGATTGGAAAAAGTCCTTGCTTGGCGTCAAATGGGGTAGGCCAAAGATGCCCTCAAACTTCTCGCTGGTGGTAGTCATAAGAATGACACCCTGACGCGGCCAATGAACACCCCATAGCCTCATCTCCCAGTCATGGCCCGAACCTGACGTGTCCTCGATAGTAGTCGTACCCTTGACGCTGCGAATAAGACCTCCACCAACAGGCGTGTTGGCCTGAGCTGGTAGTTGCTCGTACTCGTTGATGGTTTTATTTCCTTCGAGGCGCAGCATCATGCGGCCAGCGCGACCAGTGATGTTGCGAGCCCAGGGAACATTGTCACCGATCCAGTCCATGTCAGGGGCAACTTTACTCAGGTTGTAGCTGTCGTATCCTCTAAAGACGGAGCCTTTTCGCTTAATCCATTCTCCGTGGACGGTTCCTGACGCATTCATCCAAATGGGCTCACCTCGTCCAGCATCCCATAGACTTTGCCCGCCAATGGGTGGTACGGCATGCCGACTGAACTGCAAGCTCCTATCACGGAACCTTTCCAAGTCGTCCCAGGCAAGTTTGTCTTGTTCACGAAAGCCAGTGAGATTCAAAAAAGACGGCTTCGCCTTGGAGCCTTTGACGGGGGCCGGAGTGAAGTCGCCCCAGTGGGAGGCGTTCAGCACGTCGAGCGCATCGTGGGAGCGCTCGAGTCTCTCGGCGGCAAGATCAGAGAGAGTAAGAGACTGGCTTGAGTAGTCGCCTTCGGGAAAGACGAGCCAGATGATGAGAATGATGAAGACAAGCGTGGCGATGGGATGTTGGGCTTGCGGCATGATGACCTGCCACGACTGCACGCGACTACCGCTGCAACATGCTAGATTGGCTATAGTCCTTGGGCCGAAGTGACGGAGATGATCAAGCACTTGTTTGAGACTAAGAGGGGAGCTTTTTGTAAGTGTCGGTTGTTGTGGCGTTTATCTTGAAGACGTTGTCTGAGTTTAATAGAATAGTTTATATCTGAAGCAGGTGTCATTGTACCTACCTACTGAAGTTGAAGGTACGTATCATGACAAAGTGTGGCTGAGAGAAATGCCGTACCTTTTCCGACACAGTATGAATATGGGGTAATTTGAACAAGATATACTTAGCAAACACACGCGCATGCTAATAACACAGAGGAGGCTATCCCGGCTTAATCCTCTATCTCTCAGTGAGATCAAGCAGTGAAATTACAATCGCGGTGTTACTTTGACCGAAGCGTTCTTCCATCTTATCAACCAAAAAAAGAACATCATGGCCAGCAACGACCCCAAACCAGACTCGATTGAGGACGCCAAGCCAGACAATGTATGTTATGCCGACTCTCTTGGTCTGCTTCTGCACATTTGATGCATGCAATGTTACACATAGACTACAGATCAAAGACCGCTTTCATCGCAGCCGAATTCGGACGAAGCCACTGACTTGCTGACAGGCTCCGGATGATGCTCGCGCCGATGTCACAGCGGCTGTCGAGGAGCTTCTGAACTCGCTGTCCAACAAGTTTGCCGGCGTGTCTTCAGAGATCTTTGCCAAGAGTAAGTGGTCTCCTTTTCGTTTGGTGCTACGCGCTGACATGGCATCAATCAAAAGTGGATGAAATGTCTCGGAGGCTGGATAATCTCGAAGCGGCTCTTCAAGAAAACAAATCCAAAGACGGAAGCTCGGCAAAGCCTTCGTGAGATTTACATGATCAGCAAGATTGAAATTCAGGGCGTTTAGGTTGTCTCACGAGCATTGATTCATCACGCGCAAATAGAAGAACGAAGCTGCTTCGTTGTTACGGTACTTCATAATATCGTCATGCCCAGTAGCCCAAGAATCAACTACATAAGACATTTGTGATTCTGTACTTGCTTTCCCCTTGTCATATGTTCATATGTTCATATCCATGTTCATGTCCTGATGGTTCATAGCTCATCCTTGACCTCCTCCGCCTTCTCCTGGACCTTCTGCACAAACTTGCGAAGGACGTTGGTCTTCTGCTGAATCTGGTCGCGCTTGGATGGAGCCAGTCCGCCCTTGGAAAGGATGCCGTCCAGGCGAGTGAGCTCCTTGGAGACCCAGTCGTTGTTGGAGCTCAGCTTGTCAAAGACACGGACGTAGTACTCGGCGTACGTCTTCTGAGCAACATCAGTGAGGCCCTCGACCTCCTTCTTGACTTCTTCAGCGACCTCGGCGATGGCAGCACCACCAGTGATCTTGGCCACAAGAGTGTCCAGAGACGCAACGGTGCCGGCAACGTTGTCAAGGCCACCGCCAGGGACACGGTGAGTTCCGGCATGCTCGTTGATCCAGTCGATAAGAGCCTGCTCGCTGCGTCCGCTCTCGTAGGCGACAGCCTCCTTGCTGCCGGCAGGGAACCACTTGATGGTAGGGTAGGACTTGACACCCTGCTCCTGGGCAAGGGCCTTGCTGTTGGGAGCTTCGGCATCAACCTTGGCAATCACGACATTATTCTCGTTGACGAAGTCGTTGGCGAGTTCCTCCCAGATGGGAGCGAGGTTCTTGCAGTCTGATACAATCTCCGGTTAGCACAGTCCCAAGGATCATTACGAAGGAGGGAAAACTTACGGCCACACCAGGGAGCAGTAAAGGCAACCAAAACGTGCTTATCACCGCCAATGGTCTTGGGGAAGGTAGCATCGTTCAGGTAGACGACCTCGCTGGGCAGCTCAAGCTTCTTCTTGGGCTTGACACCAGTCTTCTCAACGATAAACTCGGTCAGACTCTCGAGATCACGGCCAGACTTGTACTCTTGGGGCTTGGCGCTCTTGCCATCGAAGAACTTGAGCGTAGGGAAACCCTGGATGTTGAATCGCTTTCCGAGATCACGGTGGGCATCGGCATCGACCTTAGCGATCTGGACCTTGTCCTTGGCGTGTTCATAGGTGTCTGCGAGCTCCTCCCAGACGGGAGCGAGCTTCTTGCAGTGACCGCACCAGGGGGCGAAGAATTCGACAAGAGTAGGCTTGCCGGACTTGAGGACAAGGTCATCGAAATTGGAGGGGAGCAGTTCGATAACGGCAGACTTGGCTGCCACGGTAGCGGCGAGGGCACCGAGCACGAAGCTCTTGAGGAGAACCATGGTGGAAGATGGACGTTGCTTGGTTCGATTGGGTGTTTTTGTATAAAGGAGAAGGATGTTTGAAGAGTGGAAAGAAAGAAGAACCAAAGCACAGGCTAACAGAAAGATGTGCTATGTTTCTGGATGGTTGCTTTGAAATCCAGTCGAGATGCCAGTTTGCATGGATAGGAATGTCATGTAAGGCAATTAAAGCGGGACAAAGAGCTAAGGAAAGCTTCCACCGCCACTATGGAGTTACGTCGCCTATTGTCGCCGCTATATCCGCTTACGTGATGGGAGCAGTTATTGTCAGCTTGCTATTGTTTCTACCGCTAATATGAAGATATGCATTAGATAGATGCTTCTTGAGTTCGTATTCAATGATTGATCACAAGATTAGCAAAGATTAAAGTTGAAGTAAGTTGTATATCTCAATAACACCAATGGAAAGCAACCCCGCATGATCATTGTGTTAACTCGTAAGCTGAACGAGGTGTCATTGTACAGGACTCGGCTGCAAAATGATAATGGAATATACATGCAGCTGTTAGATACGGATATCAAGAGCTCTTCTGAGGTCATTTCTTAGAGGCATACTTGACTGTGCTCTCTGAATTAAGTTCGACGTTTACTGTGGCTTACCCCTGCCAAATGTTACAATACACAGTTGTCCTTTATTTAGACTTTTTATCGTACAGCCTGCCTTGACCAGGAGAAAACCACTAAACCTGCAGTGCTCGTGGGAATATGATAACAGTAACATGAGTTTGGTAGTTCTCGAGGAGAAGCACACGACTCCTGGTTGGCTGCTCAACTATAACCAGATGAAATCTAGGAGCATCAAATTCGAAGCTTACATAAAGATTGAGCAATATAATCAAACTCTTGGATGAATTATATAAGTGTTTCTCCTCAATCAATTCCAATCCATTCATTGCCTGAAATATTAACATTAAAATCTTTTTCCGGGCTCACTTCTCGTTATCAGCATTCTGAAGCTCTTAGCCAGGTGGATATCACCTTGAGAGTTAAGTGGAGCCCTCGCTGCCCGGACTAACACCTCCTCCGAAAACGCCTGCCCTCGCTCCCTGCGCGGGCTGGGGCTGCGGGACCTAGTAGCGTCTCGTCTGCGCACACAAAATTTCCGCCGGCAACCCCAACTCGCGAAATCAAACCATCCCGCAACCCTTCGCAGCTTTCGGTCATCCCCCAACACCGCAACCATGTCTCACGAAAGCGTCTGGAACTCGCGCCCCCGAAACTACGGCAAGGGCTCTCGCAGCTGGTACGATTTTTTCCATTTCCCTCCCGCCCCGCGAACAACCGCCCGTGACGGACGATCGAATCTCGAAATAATTTCAATTTTGTGCTGTGCTGTGCTAACATTCCCTCTCTCTTTAGCCGCGTCTGCAAGCACAAGGCCGGTCTCATCCGCAAGTACGACCTCAACCTGTGCCGTCAGTGCTTCCGTGAGAAGGCCAAGGACATCGGCTTCAACAAGGTGAGTTTTCTTGATCGAGCGAGATACAGCCGCACTCGACCACGACGAATCGTCAGGGGCTGACCCGCCTGCGTCTCTACAGTACCGATAAACGATCAATCATGACACCCGGTTTTCTCGGTTAAGGGAGGGGGAACTGCTGGGAGAGCAGAGTAGTGTGGATGGGGGACGACTCTCAGCAGAAACTCAAAGGCCTCGCGTTAAAAAAAGCACTCGGAGGGCGGCCGCTAGGAACAGGAGTTTTATGGCTTGCTTGGGTCCTTCAGGAAGATCGTGCGTCTGACGAACATCCTCCGAGGATAGACGAATACCATTGCATTGGACCTCAATACGTCTATGTGTCCTGTTCCCTCACCCTCCCGCATGACCAGCTTGGGGCCATTGGAGTATATCACGTCAATGTGAAGTTATGAGAATCAAAGACTCCATGTGAACCATTGCCCCTCATCACACACTGCTGTGCTTTTGGGAAGCTGATATCTAATCACAATTCGCTACGAAGCGACACCTGTTGCAACGACCAAAAGTGAATCACAAAGTCATGATTGATGTGCTAGTTTTACAAGTCTTATTACTGCCTCCCCTAGATTTTGTCTAAATTACAATCGTCAAGACAACGGGAGGAAGCAGAGTGGAGATCTTTGAGCCCCCCGGCCATATAGATATACAAGAGCCAAAACGGACTCAAAGTGGGAGACATTGCCCGATTATTCATGAGCGCAATAATTCGTACACTACCCCATATATTTTTTAACCCCCTCCAGTCAAAAACACCGCTTACTTGATGATGCGAGTGCAGAGACCGGTAGCAACGGTTCGGCCACCCTCACGGATGTTGAATCGCTGACCAACCTCGATGGCGTTGGGGTGGGTCATGGTGACGACCATCTCGGTGTTGTCACCAGGCATGATCATCTTGCTGGTGGCGTCCTCGGTGCCCTCGGGGAAGGTCAGGTCGATGGCCTCATCAGCAGTTCGGAGGTAGAGCTGAGGTCGGTAGTGCTCCTGGAAACCAGTGTGTCGGCCACCCTCCTCCTTGGTGAGGACGTAGAGAGAGGCGAGGAACTGAGTGTGGGACTTGACGGTGCCAGGAGCGCAGACGACCATACCACGGCGGACATCCTCACGGCGGACACCTCGGATGAGGAGACCAGAGTTGTCACCAGCCTGGGACTGCTCGCAAGACTTCTTGAAGGTCTCGATATCGGTAACCTTGGTCTTGATAACCTCCTGGCCCTTTCCGACAAGCTCAATCTCCTGGTCGCGCTTCAGAACACCACGCTCGACACGGCCAGAGACGACGGTACCACGACCGGCGATGGAGAAGACATCCTCAACGGACATGAGGAAGGGCTTGTCGAGGTCACGCTCGGGGGTAGGGATCCACTCGTCGACGGCAGCAAGGAGCTCGTCAATCTTCTGGGTACCAATCTCGGGGCGCTGGTTCTGGAGGGACATGAGAGCAGAGCCCATGATGACGGGGGTGTCGTCACCCTCGAAGCCGTAGGTGTTGAGGAGCTCACGCATCTCCATCTCGACGAGCTCAAGCATCTCAGGGTCGTCAATGGCATCAACCTTGTTGACAAAGACGACGATTCGCTGGACACCAACCTGACGGGCGAGCAGCAAGTGTTCACGGGTCTGGGGCATCTGACCATCGGAAGCAGCAACGACGATGATGGCACCGTCCATGTTGGCAGCACCAGTAATCATGTTCTTGATGTAATCGGCGTGACCAGGGCAGTCGACGTGGGAGTAGTGGCGGTTGTCGGTAGCGTACTCAATGTGGGCAGTAGAGATGGTGATACCACGCTTTCGCTCCTCGGGAGCCTTGTCAATGGCACCATATTCGAGGAAGTTGGCAAGGCCCTTATCGGCCTGTCGCTTAGTGATGGCAGCGGAGAGAGTGGTCTAAGAATGGAGGGTCAGCCGAGGGGTTTTTGAATAGTGAATTAGTTGACCAAGCTGTTACCTTTCCGTGATCGACGTGGCCAATTGTACCAATGTTGACATGGGGCTTTGATCGCTCATAGACGGCGTATGTGCGGTAGAGGTTGAGGACACCAGAGGCGTTCTGCTTGTTGAAGGCGTTCTGAAGAGGGTTGATGGGGTTCGCCCGGAGGCCCTGGCGGGCGGTGCGCAGGAAAGGCGCGAGGGATCGGAAAGCGGTCGACATTGTGACGACTTTGGGTATAAAAAGAGACAATCAAGGACAAGACGGGGCGGAGAAGAAAGGAGGAGGAGAGAGGGGAGAGGTAAAACACGCGATGGTGTTGTTAGAGGATGCCTTGGGGAGGAGACGGCTATGATGAGGCCTCGAAAATTTCTCGACCTGGCTGCTCTCTTGTCTCGCTGCAGAGGTCTCAGGCCTGGCCTTTTTGGTGGAGCCGACCAGCAGTTGAGCCCAGGGATTCAGGCCACTCAAAGAATGAGCAGATCACGTGGGGTCGCGTAGACAATAGGTAGCTCTGGAGTGATGTATGCAATCGCTATAAGTTTATTGGGTTTCTGTTGACTTGCCAAGTATCTAGGACTTTGTCTAGACTTATAAACCTTCTCTGTCTTGGCCATTCCACCTTGTGGTGAATAGAAGCTGTATCTCTTACTTGAATAGTAGGTAAGGTAGCATGCTATCCATAGATCTTGCGCTTAGCTACCGCATACAGAAAAGAATGAATAACATGACTGTAACTAGCTTTCGCGAGCAATTGTTTTGGTTTGAGAGCACTCCAAATAAAAAAAACATACCCTGATATTGCGGTGTATATGCGCGCATTAATTATGAAAGGTATTTGATCTACGGCGGGTTCCAGAACAAATCAGTGAGCGGCGGCTCCATCGGGCAAAGGCCAGCTAAAAAGGAACCTCGCGTTCGCGCGCCATATAAAATCTTGTTACTCATCTCACGAACTCTGCCATAATTTAAACCTCAATCATTTCCTCAATCTTTTGCTCCTTTGATCGCATCCGAATACCTAATACTGCATCTCCGGGCATTTCTTCCACATCACAACTTTAGTGCAACCTCATCTCAGCAACTAGCCACCTTGCTTTAAGGAGTCGACGTTCGCGTTCAAGGTTTGCGCGACGAAGTACTGCGCAGAAATTCCTAAAGAAACTACACCCATATATCTCAAAAAAACAACACATTCATCATGGATCCCGTTGGTCAGCAACAACAACAACAACCCCAGGGCGAGCAGGTGGAACTCAACCCTCTTGGCAAATTTACAGCCCAGTTTCTCCAATATGGAGCCAATGCATCCAACAACATTGCAAATGCTTTCGACAGCATGGACACCCGGGCATGGCTTCGTCTTGTCGTTATTGTTGGCGGCTACATGCTTCTCCGGCCCTATATCATGAAGATGGCCACCAAAGGCGCCGTCAAGAAGCTGGAGGAGGAGGATGCGCGAGAGAAGCGCAAGGCTCAGATCTCGCCCAATGAGCTGCGAGGACTGGCTGAGGACGAGTCCGAGATTGATGAAGAGGGCGATGGTACAGGTGCTGATTGGGGCCAGAAGGCTAGGGTGAGGCAGAGGACCATGTTGAAGGATCTGCTTGAGGCTGAGGAGCGACGAAGGGAAGAGGAGGAGGACGACAAGGACATTGCAGATCTTCTTGAGGACTAGGAATGTTGTTACTTGGGAACGTCTCTAGGTGTCGGCCTTGAAGTTGTCCAACCAACTTGGATGAAGAGAACAGACGGAGCATAAGGAGAATGCAACCACGTTAGCTGGTCTTACTATAATAAGACTGCGTAATACTTTGGTCCTAGCTTATGATTTATCAAAGATAATACCTGAGTTTCCTGCTCTCCTAGACGAATTCTGGTGTTAGCTCTACTTAGTGATACGTTCAGACTCCCAAAAAAAAATTGAGGAAGTCTTTCTCCTTACTGTCCCTGTTATATACATAATACTTGCCAAAATCTTCCAAACAAAGCTAGGTGCTTCGTATATAGGTAAGTGTAAGAGCATATATATAGCATTTGGACTGGTCATATTGAAACCCTGTTTGGCCTAACCTTGTCATGGCTAGACCACATCAATCTCCTGTTAAGAATATGTAAACATCATCATCATCATGCACTTTTACTGAAGGCTAGGTGACGGACCGGGCCCTAAGTCACGTCTTTTATGTCACTAGACTATCTAAACTGACAGCTGCTTTAATCACCAAAACCGTCATTCCCATTTGAGGTGAGGTTAAAGGAACAGGCTGGGCTATAGCAAAATTTTACCAACGCACTGATGCCCAACATTATGTCCCAGCCCATTATACGTATAGAAACATAAATACCCAAGAGAAGACCACAGAAGGTGTGCTATGTATATCCTGCCCAATAGTGGGTGCAGTTTGTGGGACCGTCACGATTCTGTGATCTGCAAGGGTCTAGAAGGTTTCATGATAATCACCAAGGTACAGAAACCCAGCCTCATATATAAAATCCATACTTATAATACATAGTACAAGTATTAAATACAGCTTTATAATCCTAATATTAGTACACGAGTTGTTAAATCTCATAATATTAAATAAAAATTACCTAACATTATAAATAACTGGGCATATAATAACATACCTTAGACTTTTACTAGACCCCAAGTATTGCAAATACCCTTGACCGCTGGGCTGATCTGCTGCTGTACTGTAACACTGCAACACTGTTGAAATGCATAAAGAATGATGGAGTAGCATTCTTAGCTGACTGCATGTGTCTTGCGTATATCTCAAACTGCCGGCATGGATATTGCACGTTGCTGTTACGGACATGCCCGGCATCAACTTGATCACCAACAGTTAAAGTGTGGTTCTAGTAACATGCCAGATATTACTGCTGTGATACTCTGTGCAACGGTTACTTCTGCATCGGTTTCTCTGTCGGTTTACCGAGCCACTGCATTCGTGTCCTGGCGATACGTTGCACGCAAGCACAAGCAAATCGGTGAATTTCTTAGAGTGGCTTTAAATCGGCATAAACCAGCCCATCCCCATCCAAACGTAGGAGGGGCAACCTGGCGGGGCTAAGAAGGCGGGAGGAGGGGTGGGTGCCCAGCTGCCTACGCAGGGGTACCTGATGTTATGTGGCAGATCAAGCGACCTGTGAGGTACCTTCTTGTAGTGCTATGTCATGTCATCTGGCTCGATTTGAACCCAAGCTGCGCCCCAAGGCGTCTCCGACTTGCTCATCCTCTTCTGACGTCGCCGCCTTCAAACCCAAACCAAGCAGAGCATTTACTCTACTGGAGTTTGTAGTTGAGACTCGCTGAGAGCGTTCAACGTTACGGCCTTTTAGACTTGCGACTATTTTCATCTCCATCAAACGCCCGCACTAGGCTACTGTTCAGTAACGGTTTCGTTTCCGAGGGCCTGTGCGACAATATCATACTTACCCATACATGGCCATATCTTAGACAACAAACATCAGCAAGCTGTCCCTTCTTCTCGTTTCGCTTTTATATCTGCGGGCGCATCTCCTGTTTCCACATCATCGATAGCGTATCATGACTTCTTGCCGCTCGGACATTTAGAGACGCATCATGGGCGAGTCGTTTGACATTCAGAACCTCCTCCAAACGGGGTACTTTACAACATCCCGGGCCAAGAGCCCGAAACCGTATGCTCGCTCTCACCATACTCGCTAACATCTGCTTACATCTTGTCAATAGACCATCATCCTCGAATTTCGATGATCGTCCCTCCTCTCAACCCCCGCCATTGCAGCAGCTACCATATCAATTGCCCTACCAGGCGTTAATACCGCGGCCACAATCAGCAGTTCCAGCACGTATACCAAAAGTCCGGCCACCACCGCCGTCTGTTGAAGATGAGGAGACTTCACTTAAAAGGGAACATGGGTCGTGTCCTTCGAAGAATCCCGAGGACGAGCCTCCGTCCCGCGGGGAGTTTGAGCAGCATCCAGTGATTATGGAAGTTCACGAGTATAACCCAGAACGTCGATTTGTTATTTTGACAGGGTCATCAAGTGGTTCTGAAGGTGGTGAAACAGAAAGGAGGAGTGAGCCTGAGAGGAAAAATGAAACAGGGAGAAGAACTGAAGGAGACCGACGGAAGGAACCGAGCAGGAGGTCCGAACCTGAACGGCGGTCCGAGCCTGAACGGAGGCCCGAACCAGAGCGAAGAACCGAACCCGAACGAAGGGTTGATCCAGAACGACGGGTTGATCCTGAAAGGAGGGCTGAGCCTGAAAGGAGGGCTGAGCCTGAAAGGAGGGCTGAGCCAGAACGGCGGGCAGAACCCAAACCCCCAAGAGTTGAGCGCTTCGACAGGTCCGAACGAATTGAGCGGGTTGATCGATACGACAAACCATCGAACGATACATATGTAGATTCAAGATCTAGCCGGAAATACGACACCAATCTCAAGGCAGATCCTCCAACAAGCAGAGATCGCAGCAGGCCGCCTTTGGAGAAGCGTCGAAGCAGACAGGATCTGCCTCGGCTCGAAACCGAATTCAGAGACGATCAGCTGCCCGAGAAATATCGTACTCGTCCTTCTGCCTCCGCCAGCAGTCGACAAGACCAACCTCCTCCTCGGCCTCCCAAGATTCCTGTCGACCCACTGCTTGCGCCTGAGATTATCAAAAACAGTGCTAGTGGCCGTGACCAAGCATACTATGGACAGTCTCAAGGTGCCAGTCGCAAGTCACCCACTCGACCAGGCTATGGCTCGAGCACACCGAGTGAGCGACGGTACAACGATGGTCACACTCGAAATTCCTCAACTGCATCTAATTCAAAACGCACAAATGTGGAGCTAGAGAAGCCGCCGCGTCCCCTATCACAGGAGAGGGTTGATGAGACTCCAGTTCGTCCAACTTCAAAAGAGCGGGTTGATGACAAGCCTACTCGCCCTCTATCAAAAGAAAGAGTTGGCGCTGAGCCCCCTTACCGGAATGAGTACGTGTCGCGGAGCAGCAAAAAGGAGACATCGCCTCCCTATAGTAGTAGAATGGATCGTGAGGATTATGGACGGCCGTCGGTATATCCATCTCGGGAACCCGTGCGAGACTCAACGACTCGCCGTGATGGTCGGGATGATCGAGGAGACGACAGTCGTTCTGGCGACGAACACCCCAAGGGTCCGCGAGAACTTCACCCACGACGTAAAAAGTCTGTTGTAATGCAAGACGAACGCGATCCTCAACCAAAACTGGAGAAAGTCGATGCACCCAGTGGACCCAGGATGAGGCCTCACCCGACCATGCCCATCCCAGTCCCGGTCCCAATCCACGGTGGCTCGACTGCTTCGGATGATTTCGCTCCTGCCGTGCGGCCTGCATCTACCTTTCCGGTTACCAGAGACAAGCATGTTCTTCCCGAGAGGCCAAAGTCTCAGCTTCCTTACCCCGTCGACGATGATCCTCTAGTTGATCCTTTTGATACCCGTAGCAACGTGGAAAGACTGGGTAGATCACAACCTCGATATGAGCAGGATTCAGTCATCTCAATGCCCGAGATTCCAACGCCCATTGCCATCGGTCCCGAAACGCCACTCGAGGCAAGGCCTGCATCAGCTATCCCATCAGGTGCCCGTCCTCCGCCTTCGGCGCAGCCATGGCAACCTCCGGCCTTTGATCCTAATCGAGATGGTTTTCGCTTCGAGAAACCCGTGGGGTCCGTTCGGCGTCAATCAGAGCATCAAGAAGCGACAGGTGTTACCATGTTCCCCGAATGCCGCCGCAAACACCCCGTCGCAGGTATGGTGGACTGGCTTACACTACCTCGAACAGATTTCAATATTTGCCTGGACTGCTATGGTGCTGTCTTCTCAAAGACAGAGTACAGAAAGCCATTCCAGCCTATGCTTCGCCCCTCTGCCCAGGCGATCGCGTGCGACTTTGGTGTTGGACCATGGTATCGTATTGCCTGGCTTCTAACCTTGAAGAATAAACTGCCAGATTTACGACTGTTTCATGAGGTTGCTAACGCTATTGCTGCCACTCAAAGCCTTCCATGTCCTGGTGATAGGACCACCACGCGCAAGTGGCTAACACTCTGGAACCCATACACGCGGCAGCCTGTATATGACTTTGCTATCTGCCCCCAATGTGCCAAGATTATCGAAGCGTTGCTACCCAACCTTATGGGTATCTTTATTCCCCTGGACTCTCGCTCGGAACCTAGCAGGGGGCTTTGCGCCATGAGATTCAAGCCAAAGCGGAAACGGTTTGTCATGTATTTTGACGCCCTGGAAACAACATCGGATCAAGCTCGTCAAGAGCAGGAGGAGCCAGACCTGACTACTCTGGCACAAGAAGTGGAAAAGATGGCCGCAGTGAGCGAGTGCCAAGAGGACAAACCCATTGCCAACGGATATTGGCATATCATGCAATACCTCCAGCAGTTCTCCGTGTGCGGAGAGTGCTTTGAAGAGGTTGTCAAGCCATTGATCAGAGATGACAACGTCATTGCCCGAAATTTCTATATGAAACCACAAAAGCTACCACTGGCAACATGCCAGCTTTACTCCCCTCGGATGAGAGAGATCTTCAAAAAGGCCTGCCGGTGGAATGATCCCAAGTATTTGGAGGCCAAGGTAATTGAGAGGATGGATATTGAAGCCATGATTCATGAAAAGCTGGCCAAGTTGGACAGGTCCAAGCATGATGATGAGGATTGGATTGAGGAACAGGTAGATAAGTATATTCAGGAGTGGAAGAGGTGGGAATAATGGGAACTGGGAGGATATCTGCATCTTGGATTACTTAGACGGGGCATAACGATGATATGTACTTATGCTACGACGAAGCGACTTGGATGAGCTATGAAGAGAATGAGATGAATGGTGTATAATTTATGAATGGATATTGAATTGTTTGAAGGTTCCTCTGATCTTATTAGTGAGGCTCTCATTATCATCTTGTTCAACCAATATTCTCATGATTCTGATTCTCCACCACTTGGCATGTGCGAATACGTACTAAAAGCACTATCCAGACTGTGCTTCTGAAAACTCGCTAGCACGGAGAGTGGGGCAGACTTAGGGTCTCTCCGCCCACCAAAAATCAACGGGGCCTGCAAAATATCCAAACGTGAAATTTATCGCGAGCCTTGCAACCTCCCACTCCATCACCAATTTCGACGCCGCACGACGATCGAGGTGAGACCTCAACACCAGCCGTTCCAATCTCTGCAGGCTTCTTTTACTAACTCGAGCATCATCAACAGGTCCAAGTCTCAACCTTCACAATGGCTTCGCGACCTACCGTCTCCATCATCGGCAAAGATGGTGCTCCCACTGGAGCTACCCACGCCGTTCCCGCCGTCTTCACCAGCCCGATCCGACCGGACATTGTCCAGCAGGTTCACACCGGTATCGCTAAGAACAAGCGACAGCCTTATGCTGTGAGCGAGAAGGCTGGTCACCAGACCTCTGCCGAGTCCTGGGGAACTGGTTAGTACTTGACACCTTATTTTTGAGCTTTGTGGATTTGGAGGGGAAATTTTCTGTGGGCGGGGAGCAAGATGTGCAGAGAGGAGGCGGAAGAGCTTTTGGCAAACACCACAGACGACTAGTTGAGCAGCGGGCTAACCACATCTCATACAGGTCGTGCCGTCGCCCGTATCCCCCGTGTCTCTGGTGGTGGTACTCACCGTGCCGGTCAGGCTGCCTTCGGTAACATGTGCCGTTCCGGTCGCATGTTCGCCCCTACCAAGATCTGGCGCAAGTGGCACATCAAGGTCAACCAGGGCCAGAAGTGAGTTGATTCCGGACATTGAATCGAGAGCTCAGAGGACTAACCATGCAAAAACTAGGCGATACGCTGTCGTCTCTGCCCTGGCTGCCTCCGCTGCCGTTCCCCTGCTCCAGGCCCGTGGCCACCAGGTTAACTCCGTCCCCGAGGTTCCCCTGGTTGTCGACTCCGCTGTCTTCGAGGGTGCCGCCATCGCCAAGACCGCTGCTGCTCTCGGCCTCCTGAAGGCCGTTGGCGCCGGTGCTGACATCGAGAAGGTCAAGGGCTCCAAGAAGCTCCGTGCTGGTAAGGGCAAGCTCCGTGGCCGCCGCCACCGCCAGCGACGTGGCCCTCTGGTCATCTACGACCCCGAGACCGACGGCAAGGAGCTCGTCACCGCTTTCCGCAACATCCCCGGTGTCGAGACCTCCCCCGTCACCGCTCTCAACCTCCTCCAGCTCGCCCCTGGTGGTCACCTCGGCCGCTTCATCGTCTGGACCTCTGCCGCCTTCAAGGCCCTCGACGAGATCTACGGCTCCACCACCGAGGCCTCTGCCCACAAGCGTGACTTCCTCCTGCCTTCCAACGTTGTCTCTCAGGCCGACCTCACCCGTCTGATCAACAGCTCTGAAATTCAGAGCTCCCTCAACGCCCCCAAGGGTGAGGCTGTTACCCGACGATCTGCTGTCCAGAAGAAGAACCCTCTCAGGAACAAGCAGGTCATGCTTCGCCTGAACCCCTACGCCTCCGTGTTCGCTCAGGAGGCTCAGAAGAAGCAGAACTAAAAGAATTCTTTGCTTGCTGGGTGTGCAGCGGGTTTAGACGGAACTAGATGACGACGACGGGTCTTGCATGGTTTGATATCGAGGCGTAATGGCTTCTTTGAAGGTTGAGCTCTCTCTTAAAAATGAATCAGAGATTTGATATGAATTCCAGCCATGACTCGGCATTTGGTTCCTCTATATGATGAATGTTTGCTGTAATTATGAGTGATGTGACTGGCCTTGTGACTGGCCTTGTGACGTCCTTCAATAAACAATGTGAACGCTCCTGGTATTGCAAAGGAGCTGGGCTTGCTATAAACAGATCCTTGGGCCGTAGGGTTGATATAGACCTTTTATTACAGTTCACGTTGAAAATATCGGGTTTCATATGTTTCGTTCGCATATTCTCGTTATTTGCATTTTCCTCATTTTGCATATTCAAATCCACTAGGCCGTCGAGGTATCTCATAACCAAATATCCATCCAAACTTACAACTCTTGAATCAACGCTTCAATCTGAGCAACATCCTCAATCGTAAAAAAGTGCTGCAAAGACTTTGCAAACCTCAATGAACCGGAATCAATGTTCTCTTGGCTCTCAGCCGCAAAGCAAAGTCGTAGATACTGCCAACCCTGTTTCTCTCTGATCTCTGGTGTAGCGCTGAACATGCCTCCGGGACTGCCCAGCACCAAGAACGGCGCGTGTGTGTTATGGACGAGGAATGCCTTGGCCAACGCAGGACCGTCGATAATGGGCGCAATGTTGCTGCCGCGGGCCTCGTAAAGAGGGTGCTTCTCGAAATGGATTCGCAGCCAGACAAACATGCCTCCGCGCGGCCAGTCAAAGTCCAGCAGCCGGGTTCTGTTGATGAGTTCCCAGTCTGAGTCTGGACTTCTAAGGCTAGACTGTGTGAACTGGAAAGCATTCTTCTCGAGTATGGTGCACATGCGTATCATGCGCCGCTCATACTCGCCGCGAAGACCCTCGAGCCAGCGGACCCAGCCGTCAAGTTGCCAGCCGGTGAAGGAGCTCTTCTTCCAGGGTGCAAGGGCGTTGAAGGCTTTAAGGGCCGAGGAGTGAGGGCCAATGATGGTGTGGGCGACGAGGGCTTGGACGAAGCCCGATGGTGAGCCAGTGGTTGTCTCGGCGATTCTGCAATGTCCAAGGTCAGTACTTGAGAAAACACGACTATCAAATACGTGTATTTAGTGCTTACCGAGTAAGGCGCTCGATTATCGCAGGCTGGGCAGTGATATAGCCCAGTCGACAACCAGGGGCAATTGTCTTTGAAAAGGTATCGAGACGGATGACACGTCCGTCGACGTCAATGTTCAAATACGAAGGCTCAAGCGAGTCAACAAACTCATAACCAGAGGGCTTCACAGGCTTGCGTGTCTCAAAATCCCAAGAGTCGCCGTAACCTCGAAACTTGGCTTCATGCAACGCAGCAGAGGGGAATTGCAGGTACCAGTAAGGGTCATCTTCGACAATGATGATGTCGTACTCGGTAGCAAGAGCGTAGATCTCCTTTCTCCTCTTGAGAGGCACGACAAAGCTTGAAGGGTTGTCACCCATACTTTTCATGAACAGTTAGCATGCAAAAAGCTCTTTGAGTATTGGTAAAGGTACTCACGTCACTGTGTATAGGAAGTGCGGCCGGCGACCATTCCGAGGGTCCCAATTTTCGAGTACCTCTCGTAGACCTCCCGGTCCCTCAGCTACCATGCCTTCGTCATCAGTCTCAATGGGAACAATGTTGACTCCAAGAGGAAGACTTTGAGTGAGAATGTTTCCAAAAAGAAAGGTTTCGCAGAGCAGGCCTGGCCGTTCAGCTACAGGGCTCACACCCTCATACCAGGGGTCAACCAGGAGCTGGAGAACTCTTGAAAACCCATCCGTACTGCCATTGTCGAGAATAACATCTGGGCCGCCCTCATAAGGCACATTTGGGTGAAGGACTTGGTTGGTGAACTGCTTGATAAAGGAGAGCAGAGGCGGGTAGCCGCTGACCTGTCCATATTGGAGAGCCGTGGCGAGATCAACCTTCTTATTCGGGTCTTTCTCGTTTAGGATCTTGGGAATTGTGATGTGTGACGAAGTTTTGTTGAAGTTGGGAGTCTTGGGTGGTGTCCGATTTGTCGTGCCGTTGGTGTATTCGCTGATGCTGTTCAAGGCAGACTCGTCCGTTAAACCAGCTGGACTAGGGTAATTGGGCGAGGGTTCCCATCTGTCTGCGTGAGAAACCTGAGCTTCCAAAGTATCGAATGGGAAATAGTGGACGTTGGGCATTCCTGGGAGATCAATTGTATTAGCCTCCGTATAAGCCGGAGATAAACAGCCAGAGCCCCGACGTCTCGGAGCGGGGCTCGCCGGCCGCATGTCCGGACTCACCGCCAGCGAAGTTGTTGATTCCCGGGATTTGCATAAACTTGTAAAACGCCTTGATAGAACTCTTGTTTCGATTTTTGACGACTACTGAAAAAAGATGTGACAGGTCCTTGGGTGGATGGCGTGGCTGAGGACTTGCCGTAGGTCCAGCCGTTGAAGCTGCAGTTGTGGCAGCATCGGTCGCTGACGACGCCATTGCTAGGGTCTGATATAATCTGATGTACTCTGAGTTTTTGTACTTGTTAGACTCTGGTGAGGGTTCTAACTCAAGTCTTGAATCTGGTGGGAGTATAGTAATAGCAATAGCAATAGCAATGGCAGATTGTATAGGTAGAAATCACAGCAAAGATAAGGATCCTTCACTGTGACCCCCCTCTTAAATACCCTTGGCATGGCCTCGCACAATTGACCGTCTATCCATTTGTTAAGATATTTTACCCCGGGCCATTTGTTAAATCGCATCCACCGATGGCGGAATCTTTCTCACCATCCACTCGGATCATTACAAATCAACGGTGCCCCCCGCCATTTTGATCCACTATCACAACATCACAGCAACTCACACCTTTCCCCGTGTTCGGCGGCATTGGGCAAGATGGTCCGAACAGTCAGCCTCTGTATGAGTTGTCTATTTGCTGGCCGTTTCAGAGAAGCCCTTGTCTTGGGCGCTACTATCCTGGTCCAACGCAACATGCAGCATCTAGGGTAATGAAGGGTAAGGGTTTGTATCCAAGTTGGTGCCGTGACTCCTAGGATCTAATGAGTGGCGAAATCCTTGGAAATTATGTTTTATTTCTTCCCCAGTAATCACTTCGTGGGGGTTATTTCATAGTTCGTGCTTTTCCTTTTCTGTGTTGGGCTGAGCCTTGGGATCGTAATGAAATCCAATCTCCTCAAGCGTCCGCGCCTTACAGCCCTGCTGCTCGAATCTCGCCTTTGCGTCCAGGAAGATACTACGCTGCCACAAGAGCTCGTCGTTCCAATATGGCGGTTCCTTACCCCGCCACTTAGCTGTCATGACCCAGTCATGCAGTTTGTTGATGTAGTGACCATCTTCATTAGGATTAAACACATGCAGAGCATCTCCCTCTTGTTCCTCAAGTGCCTGACTCCAGGCCTCCATTACTTCTTGAGTCGGCAACTCGACGTTGTTGGACCAAACAGCCGAGAAGAGGGCGGCTTGACTCTCGGCCAACGGCCATGGGGCTGCCTTCATATTGAGACCGGGGAAGACGAGAGTAGGGTGCTGGATGTAGAAAATATGCTGGTACAACCCGTGTACACCTCGGCCCGTAGTGACGAGCTTGCGACTTAGGTCTTGAAGGAAAGGGAAGCTCAAGAGAAAGCCGGTACAAAAGACGATGGCATCAACGTCTGTCTCCACCCGGCCATCCTTGAAACGAACGCCCTTCTCCTCTACCAGAAACTCGTCGACTTCAGCTGCCTCTTGGCATCCAGCGTGAGCTAACCGATCTGGTGGTGTAGGATGACGCACAGACAAGATGGCAGGCTTCCTGCACTCCTCGTTGATCTGGAGAGCAATATCGAGACCAGACGGGCCGTTACCAATGATAACCACTTTGTTGTCTTTGAATGGGTGAGGAGTGCGGTATTGTTTCGAGTGTGTGATTACTCCGGGGTATGCCTCGTTGAATTCTCTCAAGTTCTTCATGTTGGGTATGAAGGGAGTTGTGTAGTGACCGTTTGCGACAACAACGGCATCGTATATGTCCGTGGTGATGCCGTCTTCGCTGATTGTCGACTGAGCCTCCACCTCCCATCTATCACGACCATCCTGAAGCTTCAACGTCACGCGATTGACACGCTGACAGAATCGAATCAAGGGCTTGACATCCTCGGCATACTTGATCAGATAGTCCTCGATCATAGACCTCTCGGGGAATATCTTGGCGTCCTCGGGAAACTTTTGATCGGAAAAGTTCATGACCTCCTTAGGGATATTGGCGTGAAGATTCTCGTACATTGCCGAAGTGAAGATGGGGGATGCTGTCGAGTTCCATCGTATGGGCTTCTCTGGAGGACAATAGGGATCCTCTTGGGGAACAGGACAAGTTCCAGGAGCGAGGTCAGTGTATCTCCAGATGCCTCCAACATGGTCCTGCTGTTCAAAAATGACGATATCTTTGAATCCCTGGGCTATGAGGTATTTCGCAGAGGCGAGTCCAGTAGGACCAGCGCCAATAATTGCGATTTTGTTAACGTCAAAGGGTGGCGGCTGAGTGAGAGAGCCCATAGTTGCTGTATGTGCATAAGTAAATTAGGTGCTTTGTATGAGTATGTAGTGTGTAACTTTGTGAGACAAGGGCTGTAATAAATAAATGAATTAATCTCTCACAGTCTATGTCATATTATGTACTTGAGAGTGAGTTGATTGCCAGTATGAGTGGGGAGTGGAACTATTTCGACATCGTCCCGATTCCTTTTACTCTTGTACCTCCAGCATCGGAGTTGAAAGTCCCGGCCCGGTCCGTCGCCGCATAATTCTAAGAGTAATTGGATGTAATAGGTCGACTCTGACCTCAATGACAGTGATACCCAAACTGATAAGGCCGTTATGAAATAGTGCCGCTTTTCACCGCCTTCTAATTCGGCACAGATCCCCACTACAGCTAGCTTCCCTCCCCTTGCTCGGAAGCTTGCATGCAATTGAAATTCAACGTTTGATCTAAGCAAATCAACAGCTCAAAACGCGGTCAACGGCATCGCAAACAACGCAGCTACGCGATGCAACGGCCCTAACAAACGTATCTACCATCAAAAGCAAATCTTTCAGGGGTCTCACATGTATATATAAAGCAACTCGATCCCTTTGGGCTTCCATGTCATCGCGCATCCCCACCAACGCGACTGATATTGCGACAAAGCCACTATGACCGACTCTCAACCCTCGACTTCGCTGCTCGACCAGGGCGATCATACTCCCATCGCTCAGCTCAATCCTGAGGTTCCCGACCAGGAAAAGCGAGTCGTAGATGGTACAGTCACTATCACCTGGCCATTCAGCATCCTCAATAAATCTATCGCATTCCTCTTGGCTGAGCGTGACTTTCGACTTCGACGCGAAAATGGCCAAGTGCGAGTACGATTCCACGGCGCGGCTGCTAAGGCAATTGCAGATGCATCACTAGGAGCAGGCGATGAGATTCGGATCAGCCTGTTGGGCGTTAAGTGGGAGAAGAACGAGACGCACACACAAGTCGCAGGGAGCACTCTAGCCTGGCAGCTCGAATTCACCAACCGCCTTTTAATGAGCATCCGTCGAGCCGAATCAGAACAAGTGACCGTACTCGATATTGACTCCCCTGACACTGAACCAGAAGTTACTACCAACGGTCAACCCGAGACCACTGAACCCGTCGACATTACCACGTCCAACCCCGAACCTGCGACACCAAACCCCCAATCTCCAGAAGTCACCCTGCCTGCGAAACGAAATGCTGCCTCGACTTTAGATCCTCATGAATTCGCCTCACCTGCCTTTCTCAAGCGAGCACGCGTTTCCTACGGGTCATTGTTTGAGGGTGGCATGGACGTATTCGATGACGATGCTACCAAGAAGACCAAATCTCAGAAGCGCACCCGATTCAGTCTACCAGCCAATTCTTGGCGATATGCAAGCCAGTCCCCAAGCCCCGAACCCGACGATGTCCCCAAGGAGGCAGACGAAGAAGAGCCTCAAGCAAATGGTGGCACAGACCAAAATGGCGAAGTCGAGGACACTCCCATGGTGACGCCCCCGCGACCAGCAATGATCGATCAAGGCTGTCAAACAATAGATGTGGAATTTACCCCTATGGCCAGTGTGCAGATCTTGGCTGAACCAAGACCAACTTTTGGATTCACACAATCGACCCCTACACCACTTCCTAGAACGAGGCCCTTCGAGGCAGACGGTTCAGTCCTGAACCCAACTTTGCATCTCCAAGGAGACTCAACAACACCGCATGATATCCATCATGGACCACATCAAGATATACTTGGTCACTCGCCAGGTCAAATAGATCCCGGCATGGCATTTGGCTTTGCGCCTCAAACGGTGCTTTTCCCCCATGCCCCAGGATTTTTCCCTCCAAGCCATGCCCAGGAAGCTACACACGATTCGCCAACTCGTGCTACAAGGACAGAAGACTATCCAGCAGAGTTCTTAGACACAGACGAGTTTGCGCCCCATGCTGTGCACACACATCCGAACCTTGCTCCTCAAGGATCTCATATAAGTGACCCTACTGCAGTTCATCGAAATCTTTTTGATCCAGAGTCAGCCGTCCATCCGACATTCAGTACCGCCACGCAACCCTCCCAAAGTGCTTGGGCTGCCGAGATGTCACCTGGACCGGACTCTGCAGTCCCTAGTACTGACGCAGAGAACCCGGTGGAAATATTGAGTTCACGAGAATCAAGTGTGGATCGACAGTCATATCCCTCAAGAGACAATACGGATAGAAATACAACTGCGAACGCTTCCCAGGAGCCGGAACTTGATAAGCCAGCAAGTGAAGACGAGCATTACCGCGATGGCGGTGATGAGCCTGGCGATGACTACGACCTCAGGAAATACTCTCGCACACACGACGACGATGATGATGTTGAGACGTCTGAGGAGGAGCCGGACATTAATAACAACGATCCCAATACGCAAATCATGAATCCTGAGGAAGACGACGCGGACGTTGACGAAGACGTGGAAAACCAGGAGGAGGAATACACAGACGAAGACCCTGATGGATACGAAGAAGAGATTTATGCGGAGCGCTTTGAGGGTGACGGAGAAGAATATGACGTATCGGAAGGCGATGCTGAAGGCGATTATTACTCAGATGAGGAAGATTACACTGATGAGGAGGAAGAGGAGGAAGAATCTCGCCCCTCGGCTGCTCCTACATCCCAGGAGCCTGTATTCATCAGTTTGCTCTCAGATTCCGAAGACGAGGATGAACCAGCCGCAAAGCCGGAGCCTAAGCCGGAAGCTAAGCTGGAGCCAGAGCCAGAGCCAAAATCTAAGCTTGAGCCAGAATCTAAGCAGGAGTCCGAAGTAGGTTCGGAGTCGGAAGAGGAGCGCGAACCCGAACAGACAGAAAAGCTAGAACATCAACCAGCACCCGAATTGGAGGAGGAGACAGAGGGTGCCAAGTCTGATGGTGAGATGGCTGAAGGAGAGAACCAGCCTTTGTCTCAATCTAAAGCAGAACAAGGACCATCAAGTCCAGATCCGAAGGTGGGAGACCAGATGGCAGAGACGAAAGACGCCAATAACGAACAAACGGCCCAACCGGAAGATGTTCAAGTTCCTCCTTCAACTATTCAGGATGTAGTGACAGATGACGCCGAAGCTGCCAATGTCCCTGCAGTATCAGAGGCAGACAAACTCGACAGCCCCTCTCATACTAAGGAGCCCGCAGAAGAACAACACGATTCTACAGATCCATCAGCAGAAGCTCCGCCCCCAGAACCAGATGCACCACAACACGAAGACGAGGTTGGAGTTGGGAGGAAAGAACCTGATCAGACAGAGGCAAAGCTGGCTGATATCGATATGGACCACGAACCTTCGTTGGCGGCAGAGACGGCAGAGCCCAAGAAAGAAGTCATCGTGGTTAAGGAAGAACGCACTGAGACGAATCAGCCTGAAGAGCAAGACTCCATTACAGTCGAGGGACCGAGCGAGGCCATGGACGTTGATGCAGCCCCTGAGGTATCTGGGGAGGAGACGGCAGAACCAACAGATACTATCGTAGTCGGAACCGTTGACACCAACGTTACCGTCAGCGAAGCGGTTGATGACACGATCACGGCATCTTCAACAAGTAACCAAGTGGTGCTAGCTCAAGAAGAATCTGCCACACAGCCACATGATACCCCAGAAGGCGACGTTGAATCAACAAACATTCCTACATTGGGTGCTACTTCACCTGGTGGCAGTGTTGATGCAAACTCCAACAATCAAGGGGAGGCCTTGGAGACTCAAGAATCTCAGGGTCCTGAGCCTGCCGAAGTCCCTGACGCCATTATGCATGACGCCACAACGGAGGCGACAATCCAGTCAGAGTCTCAGCCAGCAGATTCCTTGGGCCAAAAGAATGGCGATGAAGAGGCTGCAGAAACAAACGTCGATGAGCAGTCTGCAGCAGATGGCCAGCTTTCACCTCCACCAACCCAGGTTTCGCAATCGCAGACCTTACAGCAAGACAGCATCACGGTCTCCAACGACGAGCATGACGTACATCTTCTCACTCCTGGCGAGACGCAGCAGGTGATAGAAGTTGAAATGATTGATACGCTTACCACCATCACTCACGACGGTCAGACCGACGAGGATGAAGTAGGCCTAGAGAATCAGATCATGGCTGAAATCATGCAACATTCTCCTATTCGTCAGGAACCAATCCGATCAATAAATTTCGCCATGTCCTCCCCTGCAACGTCACAGCCTAAATCGCCTTCACGGACTGAGCTGACCGACGAGCCGCATGAACCACCTTCTGGAAACACTGAGTCATCACCCGAGAATGCTACCATCAAGCGCCTACGGTCCCGACATCATAGAACTGCTAAATCACCAGAACACGATGATCAAGAGGACCCAAGTATTGCGCTGATCTCAACTTCACCTGCATCAAAGAAGGCAGATAGTGGTAGCAAGCGTAGTAGTCCAGCTGGATCGGGCAGCAAGACACGCAGTAAGACGCATCGCGATGACCCTAGTATCCAGCTATCAGGCGGCTCAGTGCAGACGGAAGGGAAAAACAAACGCAAGAGAAAGGCCACGGATGATGAGAGCGTCGCGAGTGTCGACACCAGCTCGCCAGGTTCACAACGAGTGCTACGCTCAAGAAACGACCAGGGCGACCCTAGCATGATACTTGCTAAAGCTTCGAGTCCGTCAACTCGGCAGACGCGAAGTCACAAAACGCCAGACCCCAAGCGAGAGACTCCTAGGCGCGAAACTCGCTCGGTCTCACGCAGTCTGCAACTACGAGAAGAGTCCCCAAACGCTTCTTTTGCTTCTTTCACTTCTCTCAAGTCGCCCTCGATCGCTGGATCTACTGCGACCGTGCCCGAGGAGGAAGATGTCAAGACCCTCAAGCTGCAGCTGGTTAAGAGTCTGCGAACGACCCTGCCTGACTTTCTGTCGCTTAAGATGCTCAGCGGGAAAATAGACAAGATGACAGACATTCTCGCCGTGGCGACGACAACGCCGCTGGAGCCGCACCGACCAAAACACGGTCCTCGAGATTACATGCTCACGTTGTGCCTGACAGACCCGTCAACCGCCCCGACCCAAGTCCGTGTGGCCCACATTTTCCGGCCGCATCTGGCCTCCCTGCCGGAAGTCGAGACCGGAGATGTGGTTCTCCTCCGGCGGGTCAAGGTGGTGTCGATGAAGGGCCGCGGTTTCGGCGTGCGGTCAGAGGACTCATCGTCTTGGGCAGTGTCTAAGGGCGACGGCGGAAAAGTACTTGGCCAGGTCAAGGGTCCGCCCGTGGAAACTACCCCAGAAGAAGTCGAATACGCCAAGGGTCTGCGGCACTGGTGGAGTCTCCAGGATGAAAGCGCTATGGACAAGATCGAGATGGCGTCGCGGAAGGTGACCGAGGCGGGTAAAGAAAATACCAAATAAGTGGACAGGGAAAGGGTGTAAGGCTGTAAATTGGAGAACAGGACAGGGCAGGGATCATTACGGTGGATTGGAGAAAAGGTTATCTATGCATCTTATTTCTTACATGGCTCTTGGAGATAGAGACGGACAATTGGTGTTTAGGGAGTCAAAGGAAACAATCAAGCATTGGCATAGTGAGCTCGTCGATAGGGACGTGCTGTTCACTCTCAGCTACACATGTACCATAGCAAAACCATGCAATTGTTGTCTAAATTGTTCCAAACGCACGTGTTACTGTCAACACAGTCACGAGGAGACAAGTTTACAATGAGTCAAGTCCGCTATGCCGAGGTTGTATTGAAGCACATGATGAGCTGTTGCTATGAAGCTGCAAGCTTGATTAAGCTTGAACTACCGCAAGGTCTGGACTGGTCCCCGATGTCGGTGTCATGGTGACTCTTGAACGAGTTTCCAGACTTTTCTCTTGATGGACAAGTTCCGAGGTTCATAACTCGTGTAATTGCAAGTTCACGAGATGAGGTGGGAGTCACAAGTGGCGTCATGGAAACAGGGCTAGGCAGAAACACAGAATCTGGGGCAACGGGGGCACTATACTTCAGACAGGGGATTGGAAGCTAGGACGAACGGCAACGAAGCTTTCCCCAGGTGTCAGATGGATAAGATAATGCCATTGGTGTTGTGCGTCTTGTACATGGAGTAGAAAAGGCTTAGCACGGAGCCGCACTCTCGGTACCTGTCCGTGAGTGGGTATGGGGTAGTCGTAGAATAACCTGGCTGTCAGGTAATAACTACCTGGTTGAAGGTTAAGAGCCGGCTAGGGGGAGGGTGTGCTCCAGGGGTCTCGCTTGAGCTTAATGAAGCTTCATTTGTGAGTTATGGTTGCGAGAGTGTTGTTTTTTCCGATTATAGCAATCATAACCCATGAATAGGTTGCTGAAGTTGAAAACATAAGAGACACGTGAGGCGGGGTGAGAGTGTGGGGAACTGGAGATAGCCCGGCGAATGTAGAATGAATACGTACGGATGGTGATAGTGATAGAAACAGTTTCTAACTTTGACATGTGCAGCCAGAAGGTGCGTAGAGTTGACTCAATATCCAACTATAACTCGTAGTGGTTGTTCAATTCTAAGTGGTGTGTAAAAGAAACAGCCAATGAACTGCACTCAAGACAAGCATCTTCAAGGGATGAACTGGGGAAGTAAGTGCAGGGACGGCAAACCCAACAATAGTGTGTTTTAACGTGCAGTTGTACATCTCTCAGTAGGGCTCCATGAAAGATACTCTGCTGTACCAAATCGAACAGGCTTGAAAGCTGCGGTTTGATGAAGCCATCACCACTTGCAGCTATTGACGGCATCTCTTGGTAATCGAGTATAGATCAGCAGGGGTCACATTCAACTTCCCCAACATCTTGTTGAGTTTCTGTGGGGGAAGGGGGAGAGGAAGGGGTCGGATTTCTCAGCCGAGCCGGCCCAGCCATTCGTTGATCTTGGCTCAAGATAACTGTTGACATGGGATTCGTTGTCTACCTTAACTTTGGTCGTTGATATCTCGAATACCGGCAACTCATGTTCAGTATCGTTGTTGAGCCAGGAACTAGGCGATGTGGAAGATACCGGTAAAGAGTGCCAACTACGGCTTGGTATGCTTCTGCCGTCGGATCTTCTATTCTTACCGCATTGCATGTGAGATGCCGTCAAGTAGATCATGCTCGCATAGATAGTGGTTGGCATAACACGCCACTTCGGCGTGGACGCCGTGATACCGACATACTCCGCGAAACATGCGTGCTAGAGTGCGAAAGCACAAATTCGGTGTTGCGGAGAGTTGCCCGTCGTTGTGATGATGATGCGTATCGGTAACGAAATGTGCAGGGTAACATCATCCGCATCCTATGTCCTTCGCTTATAGACAATGGTAGGAATACCGAGGCTTGCCCGATGCCAACAGCTTGCACTTTGTGGCTTGAAGCTTGGGGCGCGTGTGAGAGCTGTCAGGCGATAACTGGGTGTAGCTGTGCTGAGGAATCGTCAAGTCTCACTGAGATTTTGTTGACATTAGAGCCCGATCTAGTCAAGTCAACAAGAAGATCCCGGCGTGGATGGAGCGAAATGCGGGGTGACGGTATGGAACCCAATAGGTGGTAAACTGTAGAGTTTCTTTTAGAGCTTGGATGCGGTGAATCGAGTCGCAATCAACGTAATCGTCTATCAGTTGAGCTTGCGTAGGTTGAACTCAACATCGACAAGCTCAAAGAGGCTATTGTCAGCGGAGGTCAGTAGCGAGTGAATTAACGATTACCAATAGTTGGCTCCCCCAGTCAAAGAGCAATTAGCCAGGGACCAGGGATCAGGGCAAAGTGGAACTCAACTCAGGTGAAGGAGAGGAGAAAAAAATAGGTCAGGGCAGTCTTCCTGGAGATTCCGAGGTGAGACGCGCGAGACCTTGAACCTCTAGAGGTTAGGCGTACCCGAGCTGGCGCTTTCCCCGCTGGATCCATCGCTAGGTCGATCTCCACTATCCACAAAAAAGGTACATGTATCGTTTAGACCCTGATAATTGCATAAATTTAGTGCTCCTGCCCCCCGGCACCTGTCCTGCAGCCTGGGGGGGACCACCTCAGTGGACCAGCTCTCGGGAAGCCGGCTCGAGGCCGGGGGTGTAGCGCTCCTGCTTGGCCTGTAATGCTGGCAGCGGGATGCCTCTGGGGCATCCACTCGGGCAAAGTCGGAAGGTATTTTTGATGCCAATATGAGTTATCGGAATCGGAAGACATTTCCTAGTTTTCGTCTGACCCAGCGAGGCGGAGCCCAAACTGTGTTCTGTGTATGGGCTCCTGGTAAAGGGCAAATGAGAAGAGCCCAAAGGAGAATTGTTAAGATATCAGGAGGATTATCAGGCACAAATAGCAAAAGATCCCATGCAGGGTAAATGACTGATGCCAATTAAGTTTGAAGCGTGTAAAAGTTGATACGTAATAGTAGTTTTAGGATTGAAAATACATATTTCCTGCAATTTCACTGGAGAAGGACTTCGGTGACTCGGTCTGCAGCTACCATCCATAACGGGAGTGCCCAGAGATAGGCCAAACCTCTCTCTCTGACCGTATCTTACGTGCAACCACATGCCAAAAACCGATAACGATGGCCTGCTTGTATCGGGCCAATTACAGTTACAGCGGGGAAACGCAAGATGATGAGACTCGATCCCATCTGAGCAAAAGCAAGTAAAACGGCAATGCAGTTTGTGTGGAGCTTACTCTGTCGATGCCGTTTGACGTTATGTTATGAAACACTCCGGACAAGTCAGACTGTCAGAGCATGATCAGCCCAAGAATATCGAAACGGAGGCCCTTAAGCTAGTAAGAGATAACACCCGTTCCGATTACTGGGGTATTCTGTTACGTCCTGGCAGGTTTTACATGGTTCATGGTATCAGATACGTATGGCTTCTGCTACATGCCCCTTTTGCGCCTTGAAGGGTCGGGCCGTCAGTGGCTCAAGAATGATGTGATGATGCTCACGCGGTTTGTGGATGCAGAGATAAAGACAAGCGAACAACAAGACATGTTCCATGAGGCTTTGATTCACGCACAACTATTGCGGGACAACTATTGTCTTGGTGTAAGTGGATTGCAAACAAACAGTGATTATCTTCAACCTACCCCAAGAGTCTCCACAAGCTACGAAAACAGTTTCAACATGACTTGGCTCGACATGGTATAACAAGCATCCATTTTGACTACTTGTTTAGGCGCCGATGCAATTCTTCGAACCATGCCCCCGTTACCGGAAGCTCATGGGAGCTCTATCTTACACACATTTCCGAATGAGAACCTTTGGGTCTAGACCACGAACAGCTCGTCTGAACACACTAGTGATTTGATAATACATAAACTACGGGACACAGAGCTTCTACAATAGCGGTGACGCGTAAGGATTTTTCTAAATAGGACAAGCTAGAATGAGGTGCGGGTTAGTTACGGGGTCTTGGTAAATCAGCAGGACACACGAGAATCATGAAGACCTCACAGATTTCTCAGATTGCAAAAAAAGTTTCAGTCTCAGAGACCCGTTAACACACAGACGTCCAATTACAGCTTGATCAACAGAGTGTAAGCGTTCCTTAGCGCCCCGTCGGCCGGAGGAGCTCCAGAGAGGGGCCTCTAAGAGTGGATAGCATCGGGTGCGTGGTGGAGCTCTCACCGGGGCCGACTCATGGTTCCGAAAAAAGCACAACATCGAGACGTTGAATTAGATGCTACAAATGGGATCAATGCAAGGAAGTTCTGGGCACTCACTTCTTTTAAGGTTGATATCAGGGTAATTACTCCGTTAGAGAGAAACCATGTCGAACAGACGCTGCCCAACCGGCTTCAATCCTTTCCATCAGGCTAAAGAAGAAAGAGAAGAGGCGTTGTTGGTCTCACGTTTTCTCCCATCCACGTTCTTTCCCCTGCGAATCTCAATCTCGTCAATCAATGGAATGGATGTCTGACATTTTTCTTTGCGTGTTCTAGCCAGGGCTTGACCGCAGAGGCCCCAGCCTTGCTACGGGCCCACTTAGAACCCCCGTAGTCGGCGCCGTAGTCTCTGACTGTACCTCCGTTTTCCGTTGTTCAACGGCCGTGAGCTTGTTGAAAATGTAGATTTCTCAGTCATTTGTGACTCTTGACGACGGCAGTCGTCGGCATGGGCCCTGGACTCAACGAAAAGAAGAAGAAATTGTTGCGTCGATTTGATACAAGACATGGCCGAGCATAGGAGATGGACATTGATTGGTTTTAGGGCTCGCGGAACATTGCGTACCTAGGTAGAGGGTAAGATAAAGGCAGCGTGAACATTTGCAAGTGATAGACGTAACCACACAACATTGGAGCCCTGGAAATTACCATCTCACCTTGCAATCATCAGCATCGGACAGCAACTCGACATTAGGGAACTCCTCCAGCGATTTTCTTTGGCTCAAAGAGCATATTACGTCCATATCTTGTTTTCTCGACAACGTGACGTGACCCCCACCATCACCCGATTCTGGCCATCGTCAAGTGGTTTCTGCGCCCATTTGCACGTACCTACACCGGCATTACTGAGCCTCACCAAGGTAAGGCCGACCAGTTACCCATTTCAGGGCATATTCACGGGGCAATTGATGAGCTGGACCGTTCGCTGCTGCATTGATTGAGTCTGACATGCTCATATCGCTGACGTCCATGGGTTGCTTCTGGCCGAACAATGCGCCTGTGGAATGCTCAAGAAAGTGGTCATATCGCTAATCATTGCTTCAAGGACACGACAACATCTCACACGTCGCTCCACAGCTCATCCAACAAGGAGAGAGAAAGAGCTATTCACAATACAAGTGACTCATTTAGAGAGGAGCAGCCTTTCAATAGAGGTCATTCTAGAGGCCCTTCTAACACCAAAATAGTCGCCAGGCTCCCCCAGCATTTGGGGTGAGATTCCTGCCTCAAGAGGAAAGAAGACAGAAGCTCGACCTGCAGCTCCAGCTTCCGTACCTAGCAAGGGGTCCCCGTCAAAGCCCGTACGTACCTACTTGCCCATGTACCCTCCCTCGATATCATGCCCCCGATACAGGAATAACCCCAATACTCCTTTCTCTTCCAGAGACTCCACTCCACTCCATAGCTCCACCCTCTCTCTACTCACCTTTCAGCCCCAGCCCCAATGCCCAAGGAAAGACGAGAATCCCCCATGCGGTTTCCCCATCCATTCCCAGTTCAGGCCCAGCAAGGCCAGGGCTTGTACATGCAATGCAATCCGTTGACCTCAATACCAAAATTCCCAAGCCCAACTCAATTCAATTCAAAAGAGATTATCCTGTTACACGCCCATGTTCGTGTCCATTCCCCACGCCTGCTTTTACCATCCATTTCCTTCCCGTATTCCTCAAACGTTACCCCGTCTCTTCCCGTCCTCGTCGAATCAAAAGCTGCAAGGATCTGCTACCTCTTACTCGGTCGCGCCGTAGACTTTTCGTTGGCGCCCTACCTAGAGAATACACCAAGTCACTAACACAAACAGTCCACTCTAAAGTTGACAAGGGCGTGTGGCTTTGGAGAGAGAAAAAAGTGAAACCGCTTTTTGCCCGTCCGTTGCCGTCCGTCCTCCTCCTCCGCCGTCTTGTCCTCAACCTCAGTCAGATTTTTGGGTTCGCTACCAAACTATTGCTGCGCCTGTTGCTGCTGTTATCCCCTTCTTGATCCAATCGATCAGCCTCGTTCAGTCTAGATGCACGTTGCTAGAGGCGGCATTCTATTCCTATACACGAGCTTACAGTCACACACACCTCACGGCATCAGCATCAGATAAGCGTCGGCAGCAAGATCGCCTGCTTAGGAAACAATCCCCTGAGCAATTCAGTCGCATTTTCCTTTCACCCTTTACCCTGCTCTTCTCGGTCTGCCCTACACCCAACCTAGCCCAACAACACCCACCCCCGTCCCTCGAAGCTTACCCCTGCTCTCCCTCCCCCATATTCCGTCCGGTATCTCTTCGAGTCTCCCGTTTCGTCTCCTCTTCACCTACGGTACCATACCATGGGTCAAACGCTCTCGACCTTGACGGTGGCCTCGCCTTCGGGACCCGGTTCCGCCCAAAACGTCTTAAACCGACTTTTCTTCGCTAGTGGCCCCTTGCGCTCCGCGACATCGTCTGCTTTGACCCGTGCTTCCACACGCTTGTCTGCTGTTATCCCCCCGGCCGCTGCTGTCACGGCGACTACTAATAATCGTCGTCCTCGACTTCCGCTTCCCAAGCTTTCTCATTCATTCTACTCTCCGTCCTCATCACCCCATTCCTTGGTCTCCTTGTCCATGGCGTCGTCGTCTCCTTATAGCACCGACACATCTGACATTGCCACGCCTCGCTCTCGCTCGTCAACAACCTCGTCATCGTGTGTACCCCCCCTCTGGGTCCCTCCGGTCCCTCCCACTCCTCCCATCTATATCTATATCTAACCGTCCCACGTCTCTCTAGCCGAAGACTTACAGACTCAAACCCAATGTCCTCCGTCGACCTTTCCAAGATCGAAGAACAAATCAAGATGGCCGCCCTTGATCAACACCGTGGCTACGTCCAAGACCACTATGCCGAGGTCAAGCAGGACCGAACTCCCGAATACATCGACGAGTCCAATGCCGCCGGATACCAGATCGTTCGAGAACCTCTCTGGAATAAGGGTATGTCGCTTGACTCAACCTTATCCCTTATGCCTCAACAACGCTCGTTGTCAACTGCTGTATCAGTGATCTCTGTCACGTACAGCCACGAACTTTGCATGTCCACTTGCAAATCATGCTCCCAACCACACTCTTGGCCATGCATCACTCAATGCACCTTGCTGACTTAGTTCCCTTCAGGCCTTGCCTTCACACCCGAAGAGCGTGCCTCTAAGAACCTCACCGGTCTCATTCCCCACACCATGGAGAGCTTCGACACTCAGTGCGCCCGAGCTATGAGAATGATCCAGACCCGCCAAACACCCATCGACAAGTACCTTTACCTGTCCACTCTCAAGGACCAGAACACCGACCTCTTTTACCGCCTCCTCATCGACAACATCCGAGAGCTCATGCCCCTCGTCTACACCCCCACTATCGGTGATGTCTGCCTGCAGTACTCCAGCATCTATACCCGCCCCGAAGCCCTCTACATTTCCATCAAGCAGCGCAAGTCAATTCGTGCCATGCTCCGAAACTGGCGTTGCCAAGATCCCGAGATTTGTGTCATCACTGATGGCTCTCGTATCCTGGGTCTTGGTGATCTTGGTATCAACGGTGTTGGTATCTCTGTAAGTTAAATGTAACCCCACGCGTGAGGATTGTTTCCTAATCGAATCGCGACAGATCGGAAAGCTCGCTCTTTACACTGGTGCTGCCGGTATCCACCCCGCCAAGACTCTGCCCATTGTCCTTGACTGCGGTACCAACAACGAGGAGAACCTGAGGGATCCCTTCTATCTGGGCCTGCGACAGAAGCGCCCCTCATACCCTGAGCAGCAGGCGTTCATGGATGAATTCATGGAGGCTGCCCGGGAAGTGTTCCCCAACATGGTTGTCCAGTTCGAGGATTTCGACAGTGAAAAGGCCTTTGGCTACCTAGACCGATACCGAGACCAGTACAGGTGCTTTGTAAGTAAAATTACACTTGTGTGTCAAATGGTACCTTGCTAACAGCGGCGCAACAGAACGATGATATTCAGGGAACTGGTGCCGTCGTCTTGGGTGGATACATTGGCGCCGTTGAGCAATCTGGCGTCCCTATCGAAGAGCAGCGCCTGGTCTTCATGGGCGCCGGTTCTGCCGGTGTTGGTGTTGCCAAGCAGCTCGTTGAGTACTACACTCGCCGCGGCTTGAGTGAGGATGCTGCCCGTGACAAGTTCTGGCTTGTCGACACCAAGGGTCTTGTCACCAAGGACCGTGGTGACCGCCTGGCTGAGCACAAGAAGTACTTCGCTCGAACCGACAACAACGGCCAGCAATACCGTACTCTTGAGGAGGTCATTGAGTACGTCAAGCCCAGTGCTCTCGTCGGTCTTACTGCCACCTTTGGTGTCTTCACTGAGCCCGTTGTCCGTGCCTTGAAGCGCTCTGTCCAGGAGGGTGGTCTGGAACGCCGCCCCATTCTCTTCCCTCTCAGCAACCCCCTCACCAAGGCTGAGTGCACATTCGAGCAGGCCATCGAATGGACTGAGGGTACCGTGCTGTTCGCCTCTGGTTCCCCCTTCAACTCCGTGAAGGCCAAGTTTGGCGAGGAGACCCAGCACACTGTCTACCACCCCAACCAGGGCAACAATGTCTACATCTTCCCTGGTCTGGGTCTTGGTGCCATCCTGGCCAAGGCCTCTCGCATCACTGACGAGATGGTCTACACCTCTGCTGCCGCTCTGGCAGGCTCCCTAAATGCCGATGAGGTCCACAAGGGTCTCATTTACCCCCGTATCGAGCGTGTTCGCGATGCTAGCGTCATTGTTGCCCGTGAGGTGATGAAGGCTGCTCGACGTGATGGAGTCTCTGAGCTTCCCGAATCCCAGTGGGCCGAGTGGGAGGAGTGGGGTGATGTTGCTTTGACTACATTCATCAAGCAACGCATCTACGACCCCATCTGCTTCGCTGATGCTAAGACCCATCTGTAAGCAGCTGGTGTCTCATGTGCACACTTGTGTATGATTTGCAGCAAGCATTGTTTTCTTTATGAGGGCTCGGAAAAGGACGTGTGAATCCCGACCATGAAGTGCTCGTCTTCGGGATTGCACTTGGATGATTGCGGTAACTGAATGATTTGAGTTAACCACACCTCAACTGTCATGACCGGACTTCCGTGTCAAAAATCAGTTATGGTTAACTCTTGTTTGCCATTTATGTCATGCCACACGCTATGGTCGGTGGCCATCAGGACTCTGTTCAGCGTGCCCCTATCAGGGGCTTTTTTGTTTTTGATAATCTGCTTGACGCGTTAACGGCTATTTAATCTTTGTTGTCGTTTGGGGTGAAGGGTTGGGTATAGAAAAGATCCAAAGGAGATGGAAGATGCACATACCAGTAGATAGAAAATCTGAATCTGGATTGATAAGAGCCTTGCTCCTTCCGAATATCATGACTTCATGACATGTTTATAGTGACTGCTTCGTGTCCAGACCTGGCTGATGTCGGTCTATGGGTTTGGCACGCCATTTGAGCTCGGCTGGGGTGGCCGATTCTTCCATGGAATTTCTCAGCCCAAATCGTTTTATGTTGCCCTGAAGTATTTGATGAATGGCGGTGTTGAGCGAGGGCGTAGGAAGCGGCCAAGCCTGTTTGCCTCTCTACACCAAAGCTGCATCGTGGGCCCTTAGAGAGGAGCCAAACAGAGCGTGGGTGCCTGTGGTCCGAATCCGTCATACGATTTTGATGCCCCAGAACATGATATGTCGTCTTGTCGTTGCCAGTTTGGCGCAGTCAGGGCCATGGATGAATACCGTGTCGTCGTCCAGAAGATGATTGCGCTTTTCAGGAATGAGTTTTTGCGAAATGCTACTGGGCATGACAGTTCGATTATCAAGTAATCGTAACTGAGTTACCAGTCTGAGCCTGCTCGGCTCTCAATGCATCTTGCATGAGGCCAACCAACCCATTTCTTTCGTCACTGGACGGAAAATCGGAGTTCATCATACAATGACTTGTTAGATTCCTGTCGTTGATGCTAGAGTGTTTGTTTGAAAGTCAATTGGAGACATAGGCGACTTCGTGCTCCTAGATAGTCGATTCACTGCTTCTCGACAGTGACTATTCAATGAACGTAACATAATACTGTTGAGTCCTCCTCATGGGTATCTGAGGACAGAACTGGAAATCCGGAGTGCTGAGTATTGACTGATGCATGCTGTTCTAATGTCCAGATGAAGGCATTGAAGGATGGAGGATGAGGTGAAGCACGGCCAGGAGAGACCAACTGCACCGCGAAGAATCAGGTAGAAGTGAGAGAATCGAGATTGCAAGGAACAATAGGATCAACGCACAGGTGCGGTACGGAAGAGGGATGTTGGGGGCAGCTGGTTTTTGTTTCTCAAATCGTAAGATGGGCGGAAGTAGGTTGATAGCCGTAGCAAGGCATCGGTAGCCGAGCCAAAGCTCGCCTGGAAGCTCGGGGTTGGCGTTTGCCAAAGCCGAGCAGGGGTTTCTGTTGGGCGTGTATCTAAGACATTACATAAGTTATGCAGTTGGAGGGCGCGTGGCTGCAGGAGAATAAAAAGTTGAGACAATTCCATCTTGATAAAGAAGAACGCGAGATGTTCCATTGGACAAGATTGTGTTGGTGGAGGGGTTTTCTTGTCGAGTAAGAGTTGTTGTGAGCGATCATTGTTAAGTTGTTTCTTCAATGGCATTTGGGCATAGCATATGGTGCCTTGGAAGGACATCATGGCTTGAGGTGGAACTTTTGGTGCCAGGGTCCAGTTTTCGATCCTCAACGTCGAACTGGTCTTTGATTTCTGACCACACAACCAGGGAGGTTTGCTCTTGAATTTGTCAAGGACCATCAAGTCGTGTACCTCCTGCGCCTTTCGACTTTGGTATGCGGCCGTAAACGAAGATACGCTAGATTAGCCCAAGGTTAAACATTCTCCTGACGGGCGAATCTCTAATGACAAAACACCCTGGAAAAGTTGCGGTGGAGAAGTCCCAAGCTGGAACATGGCATCACCTTAACGTGATTTTTGCTTGATGAAAGATTGTAAACAACTTGTTGGGAGCCCTGAAGGAGACATCCGACAGTGCCGAGATTTTCTCAAGGATGTGGGAGACAGATCATCCGAGACAATCGCCAGAATCTTCGATCAGTTGGTTCATGCTGGTTGACCTCGAATCTGTAGAATGCTGGAATAAGGCGGAAACACCAAGACTTCAGGGGGTATTGAAAGGGCCCACCATTCCTAAAGACCAAGCATACAATAATCTTCAGCATGCAAATCACAAAGCAAGCGAGTTGAAGCTCACCGACTAAATCCAGTCCAACAATATAAAACTCAAATATCAGGCCCGGCCAACGCTATCAGCTTTGACCAACACGACGAGGCTCACGACTGGCCCGGCCCACCTACACCCCATGGAGAGGGAAAAATAACCTGCTAAAGGAAAAAAAGACCAGCCAGGGTGGGGCAGAGCCCGGTCGGATGTCGATTTCCGCCCCGCTTGGCTCTTCGCATCCCGCAGTGGTATCCGGGTGGGTTCGGGATATGGCCGATGGGGGAGGTGATGAAGACCGGAGGCATCGGAGCCGGGAGCCCCCACTGCGGTTGATGCTCCGCTGGAGCTGGCTGACCCTGGACTGCTCGGTCAGCTCGGTGATTGATTTGCATCGCGATGATGTGGGACGTCTCACCTTTGTTAGCGCGATCCCAAATTAGACGCTCACCTTGCTCGCGCTATTAAATTCCGAGGCGGTCACAAGAATGATATGGAGTAGCAAAGACGGTGAAGATGGTGGTGAAAGTCATGACCTGGTTGACATGTGAGAGTCTTTGTACTATCAAGATGAAAGTCAAGGGTGGAAGAATCTGACGAGTGCAGGCTGTGAATTAGAAGGGCGAAGGGGTTGGTCAGCAAAAATAATTCCGCTTTGGGGGTTTCTCATGGGCTCTTGCCAACCGGCATATTTCTTTGTCACGAGGCAGGTACAGTACAGCGCACATTGTGCCTGCGTTATCGTAGCTACCTGCAGGTAGTCATAAGCCTGCATTTAGGCCAGCTCATGGTTTCTCTACACTCCCACCGTACTCATGATCGGTATAAAGATGGCCGAGACGTGACTGAAATGTGAACTTTTCTCTCCATGTGCTTACTGTGAAACAGAAAGGCTGAATATTGATACATCTATAATAAGTGTTCTTCCATTTCTGTATCATCACGGGATCAGCAACTAAACATTCAAACTGTTCTGTTCAAGCTCTCGCAGCCCGGGGTGACCCGTCAAGATATGCACCGTTACGGAAGTTAGAGCGGTGTTGGTCTTCCGTTGAGACTCACCCCCTAGCAACCGGTATGCCAGTGCTTGTAAGTGGAAATGGAGTTTCGACAGAGATTTCGCAGCCCCATGATTCGTCAATGGAGCCATCCATTCATGATGATCTTGGCTCCCAGATTGGATAGCCGAACATAGCCGACTATTCTCCTCGATTGGCTGAGAGCCATGACATCGTTGGGGTAATGGTCGATTGATTGGCTTAAGGGATGCCCAGATTTACCCTTGTCGATCCGGACTAAAGGGACGAATCATGTAATGCGCCATGCTTCTGTCAAGACCTGTGTGCTCTTGGCCCCACGTCACTCGAATTTATTGATGAGACTCTGACAAGACAAATGTCGTTGTGGTTTTCCAAAGTGGGGTGTTAGGGCAATGGTTTGACTGGAATGGCTGAGGGAATCCAAGCGGATGATTCAAGGAGTCCCAAGAGCACTGTTGACGAACCATGAGGACCCTGGTCAGTTTGAAATACCCGCTCACATAATAAAAGTCAATGACAAGAAGGAAAAAGCAAGAAGCATCTGCACACGCAGTGCAGCTGTAGGGGTTCTGACAGGCCGCAGAGTAGCGCTTGCAGCGCCTCGTGATGTCTGCGCCAGCTTTTGGAGAGCGCACGCACACCCATCCCCTTGGGCGCGATGAGACGGCTGGCTCGATTAGGATGGGCAAAGACGGTCAATGATTGGCTTCCCCACACTACGAAGACAAACTATGGGGGAGACCGCACCTACCTAGTCAGGATCGGAAAGCCGCATTGGGCAGTAGGCACGGATGCTGGGGACGGCAGGTTGAGCAATTCTTTGGCGATGGTTGTTTAATCGCTGATTCTTGGCCTAACGAACTAAAGACAAGGCTTTAATATAGGGACATTGGAAACATCGAATATATATATGAGGTGCTCATGAGACTTTCCCATACCCATAGCTGATTGTGGAGAGCCTACCCCAGTGAAAAGTGGTCTCGTCATCATGAAGATGAGGGACAGCACCAAGTAAAGTCGGGGAAACATTTTGGAGAACCCTCTGCCCTCTCAACGACACGACACGACAGGTGTCATGCGTAGTAACATATCTTGCTTATAGTGGACATTTTACGAGTCAAAGACTTGAGATTTGACAGGGCATGGACCATGCACCAACTTCTCGTCTTTGTTGCTTGGCATTGGATCTTAGTATAGTTGCTATAGCATGTGATGAGTGATCATTACGTCGGTTGGGAACTGAACATGATTAAAACTGACCGCTATGGCGCCAATGCTGTCATATAAAATGATGTCTCTGAAGCTCTCAACTTCTGGGTCATGGGACGTGGCGCTGGCATATACATTAATAACATTCAATTGGCATTGTCATCCTTTTGAGGGCCGATGCAGCAGTGCCTGTGCTCGCGTGGAGTTGAATCCCCATCAAGAGGGGAAGGCCAAGAGGCGTTGTCGCTAACCATGAACCATCAAGTGCTGCCCCAGATATTCCAGGGCAATACCATCAATTAGAGAACTCGATAGAGCTCTGGAGATAACCATCCATGGCATTGTTGAGGACAACTATCAGGGTCAGTTCTGCAATATGGGCTTCCCCGGCCACGTCCGCCAATACCCGGCTCTGACTTGAACGCTAAACCCCGGACAAACACGACCCAGGAAGACGTGCATCCTATCCCGCCAACGCCAAGAGGCGCGATGGCATTGCTAAAACCCAAAAAATAAGGATAATGGAGGAGAAAGAGGAGACGAGGTGGATTGCGCGGGGCGTGAAGACTTATCCAGGCCGTTTGATCGTAAGGTTTTATATCCAGCTCGCGTATGGGACAATAGGTCTATCAAGCCGCGGAACAAACACTTGATGATCAGGTACAAGATCAGGCCCAACTGGGGTTAGTAGGTCTCCTTAAATCAAGTAGCCTAGAGAGAAGAGGTCTGGATTATTCTAGCTAGATAGAATAAAGCCCTAAGGGCAGGTCTGGACGCAAAACATTTGGTTTTGGCTCTTGAGCAAACATTGACTGGATTGTCTTAATATTTGATACATCCACAATATTTTCTGCTCTCATCGTATCCCACAAGTCCCGCATCATCACCGACAGATCCCTACAGGCACACGCACCCCAATGTCCTGGTTCCACCTCCGACTTATCCCTCTTGCCAGAGGCTTTACCTAATTTGTAGTAGGTCTCCGCTAATACATTCCCATGATCCAGGTTCCTCGTGGGGACTCACTAGATCCACCCTCACTGAACCCTGTAATCGCCGTTCAAACGCCATCGACACCCTCGCTCCAAGGTCTTCAAATGCCTCGCACACACGCCCTCCTTCACTAGGCTCTCTTGTTGCTGCTTGATTTCAACGACCAAAGCCCTCCGTGACTAGCGACCAGAATATAATAACCATCCACACCCCCCACCTGCCTCCCCCGGATTTCCATCCCCTTGGCTTCAAATCTCGACCTGTACAGGACTCGATGTGTGTTTGTTGTTCATCTTCAGCTGTGAGCCATCTTAAACATTTCCATCTTTGACGGGGATTGGGCATTCGCTCCCAACTTATATCCCAAGGATCGAGGTTGACTGTTCAGCCTCAGCCTGAGTCTGTCCCTGTCACCAGTGCTCTCTGCTCTACTCTCCACTCTTCCACTCAAGCAGACAAAATACAAATCCTCTCACGACAATAGTCAGCTCAGTTCGATATCGACGACAGCTATAACCAATCTCCACTCTACCGCTCTCACATTATTTTAACGCAATCATCAATGATCTAATAACGACGACGCATATTGATAAACTCGGACAAAACACGTCACGTCAACATTACCAATCTTCCCCATCAAATCTATTTGAAGACATCAAAGTTCTCCGACATACGACGCCCAGTTGGCGTAAAATCAACTACATCTCTCTCACATAACCAAATTTCAAAATAGCCATGTCTACGCAAACAGAAGCACCACAAGGCTTGGCTGCTCCGCCATCGCCCTCATCAACCTCAGTCAAGACCAGCACTGAGAAGAACAGCAAAAAGCGCTCCTCTCCCTCGGGTGACCCAGAACAGCCTGAAAAGGTCACAAAGCGACGCGCCGCCCGCGCCTGCGTGTCCTGTCGAGCACGCAAGGTGCGATGCGATGTGGTCGAGGGAGCACCTTGTGGAAACTGCCGCTGGGATAATGTCGAGGTACGCTACTGGAACTCATGGGCTGTTGACCGTTGCGTTCAGCGATGCGCCTTTAATTTCGCAGAAGCAGTTACTGACATTTGAGCAGTGCGTTGTCCAAGAGAGCCGCAGACGCAAGTGAGTATTTCAACGTCTTCCAGCCATCATGCACCGACGGTCTGCCGGCTCTACCGGAGCGGCTGCATCGTTCGGCTGCATGCAATGGCGTTTATTGAAATGCGCGTCTAACAGTTGCTGCAGGAGGAATCTTTATACCGCCAGCACCGCGGGCCAGTCCGTGTCAACTGAGACCCAATTGCGATGCAAAACGCCAGTCAGCAATTCTACAGCCCCCAGCAAAACTACAAACACAACCACAACTACGACGATAACCCCGAACGCTGGTGCTGGCGCTGGCATAAGCACAGTCGACCTTCGACGTCCCAGCAGCGGCTCCGCCATTTCAACGAGCAGCATTGACGCCCCCAGCAATTTTCTCACCAACTCCGCACTCGACAGCCATGTTCCTCACATGATCTGTAAGTTTTGCGCTGCGCTACGCCACGCCCTGATTTCTGTGCGCACACTTCTGGCTTAGCGTCCTAATTGGGGAAAATCCCCATTCTCCGCATTCTCAGTCGTTCCCCCGCTTTCTTCTTTCTATGTACCCCACATCGCTTACATGTCGTCCACCTCGATCACATGAAATTTCGACGTCGGACTTTTGGCTGACCATGTGATATAGACCAACGCTCTGGCTACCGCCGCGATTCTTCTTCCCTAAACAAGTTGCATCCCGCCGATTCTCGCTCGTCATGGTCCACTATTATCCCAGACCCTACCTTCTTCGGCAACCTGCGTACGGCCCCATTGCTCAGCTCACTCGAAGAGCAGGACAATTCATTTGAGCTCCCCGGGTTTCTGCGACCTTTACCAAACAAGATAGCGACTGAGGATGTCGATTACCTCAAGATCAAGGGTGCACTGTCTGTGCCCACCTTGCCGCTTCAGAATGCCTTGCTCCAGGCTTATGTCGAATATGTGCATCCGTACATGCCCCTCATGGACTTGAACAACTTTCTCGGTATTGTCAACAGTCGCGATGGCAAGAATGGTCAGATGAGTCTGTTCCTATACCAAGCCGTCATGTTCGCAGCGTCAGCATTTGTGGACATGAAGTACCTCCGCGAGGGTGGTTACACGACGCGAAAAGCAGCCCGCAAATCGTTCTTCCAGAAAACCAGGGTGGGTGACAACTGTTACCACGTGCAATTGACACGCCGAGGCTTATACTAACTTACCGATAGTTGCTCTACGACTTTGATTACGAGTCAGATCGTCTTATCCTCGTACAGGCTCTGCTCTTGATGACGTACTGGTACGAGACACCGGATGATCAGAAAGATACATGGCATTGGATGGGTGTAGCTATCTCACTTGCTCACACCATCGGTCTCCACCGCAACCCTGGATCGACAAGTATGGCTCTGTCAAAGCAGAAGCTTTGGAAGCGAATCTGGTGGTCATGCTTTATGCGAGATCGCCTCATCGCGCTCGGCATGCGACGACCCACACGAATCAAGGACGAAGACTTTGACGTGCCCATGCTCGAGGAGAGCGACTTTGAAATTGAGGTTTTACCCGAGGACAACACTGTTATCCCACCTAGTTGCACATTGGTCCGCAACCTTGATATGCAGCGAGAGCTGGCCACTATGTGCATTGCCAAGGCCCAACTTTGCGTGTGCATCAGCCGTATGCTCAAGTCTCAATACTCGGTTCTCATCCGCGATAAGATGAAGCCGGAAAACACGACTAACAGCACTATGATGTTGTTTCCTAACAAGCAGCTAGATAACATCGAGAGCGTTACTGAGGTGGACCATGAACTGATGGCGTGGGCCGAGTCGCTTCCCGCCTGCTGTCAGTACCGTACCGTGACCCCCTTGGACGTCAAGGATGGACGATCTACTATTGCCGTGCAGCGCACGCTGCTACACATGGTTTACTATACCACCATCTCGGCCCTGCATCGACCCCAGTTCTTGCCGTCATCGCCTCTCCAGGCCCCAACGACATCTCGCCAGGTCCAGGATATGTCGAGGCTGCGCGTGCGCGATGCCGCTATGCACATCACTCGCATGGCCACAGAACTTCACCAATACCGTCTCGAGCGATTCCTCCCCACGACGGGTGTTACAGTTATCCTTCCCGCCATGATCATCCACCTCCTCGAGATGAAGAACCCCACACACCAGGCTCGGGAGCGCGCAATGCGAGGATTTCGCCAATGCATGCGAGTTATGGAGAAGCTCCGAGAGGTCTACGCCGCTGCTGACTACGCAACCGGCTTCCTCGACGCCGCTCTACGCAAGGCCGCCATCGATATCAACTCCAGTGTTGCCCCCTCAACATTGGCTATGATGAAGCGGGTGCCGGTCGAGTTCAGCGCTCAAACACCGCCGCCCGAGAACGCACCGTATATGACAGCCTCCGAGTCGCTATTCAATGAGAAGCCAAAGGAGCCTCAAAAGGTGGCGGTACCTACTATGATGCCACCAAACACGGTCAATGCTGCTGCTTTGGAGCTTCCAAACAACTCACCACCTCAGACGGATATGGAATCTCCGGCCGCGGGCTTGACACCAAGTGTCAGTGCTGGCTCTGAAGAAATCCAGCTGGATGTTGGAAACATGGACCTTGATTTTATGCAGGGTCACGATGAGTTTGACTGGAACGCCGTGGCCGGAACCGATTTCGATGTTGACCAATGGCTCCAGTTCCCTCCTGAAGGTGTCAACAACCAGGATGACAACCTGATTGCTGGCGTATTGGGTGTTGAAGAGCCCACCATGTCCGCGGAGCAAGCACTGGCCTGGGCTATCAATGCAGAGGCTGATGCATCACTTCGTCAGACCAAGAACCTCGCACATGAAGAGGTTTCCGCACTGGGTTAGGAACCCAACGTGCTCACTACATTGCATTTAACATATTTCTGGATGAATGGGTTGGAGCGGAGTCTTGCATTTTGCTTCCCGCTTGTGTTACCTGATTTACATATCTGCATTAGAGACGGGGTGTTTGAGCGCGTGCTCTGGCTCCAGGTGGCGCAATTGTTTTGGTATGAGATGACGGACTGTTTTTGGATGGTTTAGGCATGGTTCCAAGGATATTGAAAAGTAATGCTTGGCATGATGGTTTATTTATGAACACATTTTGATTCGGCGTTGGAGGATGTCACGTATGAATGTGCAAGATGGGTTTTGATCGGCTCTAAGCCATTTCTTGTTGGCCCTTTCTGTATCTGCCTTTCCGGTACATATTGGATAGTTAAATGATCACACAAGTGAATATCAATCATGAGTCTCTTTGAGTGGTGTGAAGTTATGAGCTCGTGCTAGAGGGCGTTGAAAAGGGGGATGCAATAGAGGATGGAATGAGACGGTGTGGTAAATTATGAGCTTGACCACTATCAGCAACTTGTGAGCCTAGATCGAGGCAATCTTGGGGTAGTTCATTCAGATGAAAGCAAGATATTTTATTATTGGCCGGACTAGACGCCAATGGCGTCAAACGGCATGTATGAAAGTGTCACGAGATTGGGTTCTTGAGTACTGACAACTTTATTCAAGGCTGAAATTACTCTACCCTTGCTTGGGCTTTTATACTTTCCTTTACGTAGTCAAGTTTTGATCGACTGAAAGAACTGATGAGGTGTCTGGCATCTTGATGTTGAAGCAATGAGCAACTAGGTAGCTGTCCCATCAATATTAGATGGGACAGTGGCATGCTGTCTTTCAGCCGCACAGCGTAAGGGCGCATGCGGTTATGCTTAATGTTTCTTCCTAGTCTGCTAGACCGACCCTGCGTACACGACAGGATATAGCATTATGGAAACAGAAACTGAAAGATAATCACATCAGGCGAGGCGAACAAAAAAGAAAGAAAAGAAAAAAAAAAGGAAGCTTAAAGGTGAATATGAACAAGCACTGTTGACAGGGGAAGAGAAGACAAGATGAATTCCGTATCCGTAGCTGCATGGGTTTGTCTGACAATTGTCATGATGGCTGACAGGGGAGAGCTGCGAACAGAGACAGGGGTTTTGATGATGATGGATGATTGGTAAAGGAGAGACAAAAGGTGCTGAATATGGGCAAGTGTGTTGTAGGAACGCGAAGCCCGTTGACATTACATTACATGTCTCTGATAGTCATATAGCCAGCCCCCTTACATTGTCTAAGACTTTTTTCTTTTCCATCCTCATGAGCTGTCTTTACGAGTATAGGTCGATGAAGAGATTAAATGTGCCCAGCAACACGGCCTGAAGAGGACAGGGTTTAGAGATGTCTAATTATATCCCCCGGTCTGGTCGGTCGTACAGGGCAATGAAGCTAATAATACGCATTCGATTCGTCATGAGCGGTTGATGGGCCAGTTTGACGCCATGACAAGACCAATTCTAGTGCTTGGGCGGATCAGAGCAGATCTCTCTTTTTTTTTCTTTTTCTTTTCATCTGCTGTTGTTTCTTAGTGAGAATCTTGGCTTCTTGGTGATGGGATGGGATGGGATGGGATTAGAGGGAGGGAAGAAGGGATGGGAAGGGAACCGGCTAAGGAATTACGATTATGGGGCGAGGCGAGTTTGATTAACTCCATCCCAGGTTAATTATGTCCCAAAACATATTGTACGTAACTGATTAGTTTCCATTATTGCGAGAGGGCTCATTTCTTCCTCCTTTCAAACCTCCACTACGTGACTACGGTACCCAAAACCCAACACTCGCTCTCGTCGCTTCTCTACCCTATCCCCTTTTCCCTCTCTCTCTCTCTGACATCCTGCGACTATGGTTGTCATTCTTTGTGTCCTTGGCATTTGCATATTGTACCTGCTGCGTCAATTGTCGTTTTATCTCTCATTACCTCTGCATCTTCCTTGAGTCTCTCCCTCTTGACCAATATCTCTGTCTGATATAGCTACACTACCTCTCCACTGCACTGCAGAGCTGCTCACAGCTACCTGATCAATCACCTCAACGCTCCTTGTTCTTACTGCTTCTCTGGGCTTCACCGACCTGCGATAACCTTTGCGCGGTGCATATTCATACTGCAGCCTCCCGTCATCTGTCCACTTTTCCAACGGGGTCTTGTCTAAATCTGGCGGTTCCATTCTGCACTATCAAACCATCATCGCCAGCTGCCGAAGCTCTACAAATATATACACCCAAGGCTGTCTTCTGTCGCCAGGTACGCACGGGTCATTCGAGCAATCGAATGCTACTATAACGGCCTCTTTCTTTTTTTCGACCTCGTCTTTTATTACTGATTGACGAATTATTGGACTAGGGGCGCTAAATTCGAGCTATCCCGTAAAACCCCATCCATTCATTAAATTCCTTGGCTGGAGGCTCCACGACAGACGCGACTACTGTAGCTAAAGGTGCTGCTACTGTACGACGTGGCTCTCCCTTTGCCGCCCGTACAACTCACTTCAACTCCACTCGTCAAATCAAATCATCAACCAGATCAGATCCAGATCAACCTTTGACTGCCGCCTTCCGCTGGCGATTGCCTCTTTTTTTTCTTCTCATTTCCTTCAACCTTTAGAGTGTCCTTGTCAAAGGCTCTCTTTGTCGCTCCTTCACCCCCTGCCCTGTCCTGCCCTGCCCTGCCCTGCCTAGTCTACCGTCTATTCCCCGGTTTGCGCAATACCCAGCATCATCCCTTTAACCAACCAACCCTTGAGCTCTTTCAACCTCTCGTCACCTATCACCAACCACCTTTTACCTACCTATACTTCTCTTGCGTTCAACAAAGCAGCTGCACGTAATCGCGATAGCATTCTACAACCGCAATCAAACAAAAAACCTGACGAAGCGACGAATTGACGACTGTTCCATCAGCCAGCCACCTACTTCCTTGCGCATCTTTGTTCGATATGGGCATCAAAATCGTCACTCATCTTCGCCCCGTATTCCTGTCTCCAGGCTCCTAGACAGATCATGATTCCACCATCCATCGACCCAACTCGAGTCTGTCTGTCTGCTGGATAAAAAACTATGAGCGATACACCCGCGCAAATCGCCAGGCATGCGCGGCATACCACCGCTTCCTCGCCGCCTCCAAGAAACCGTCTCTCCGATGATATGCTGGCCAATCTCGGGCCGCGCACCGTTGTCGATGCCCTCAATACCTCTACCGGTGTCCTCCGGGCATCTATGGACAGCTCTACTATAATCGAACGAGAATTTACTATGCGTACAGCCGTTGCATCGCACTCTATCTGGGAATGGGCCGAGGAGCTGCAATCTTGGCCATGGCCCTCTGAGCCAGGGCCTGCTGGATTCAGGATGCCTAGTGAAGAGGAGCGAAGGGCAAGAAACATGCATCTCACCGTGCCCGAGGAGGGTAGTGATCAGTATATCGGATGTCTGCCAGCTCGAGACGTCGCTAAATACGATCAGAGACTGGCCCAAATCCAGAATGACCTGGCCGAGCTGCGTATCGAAGACATCAAAGCCCATGTTCTCAACAATCACATTCTTCCTCTGTCCAGACCGGGCACACCGATTTCCGAGTTCACTGGGGCCGGACAACTATCGAGTTCTAGTTATAATCGAATGGACGACCACACAGCTGTCATCACCGCGATCGTTGTGCAGGCATTGCCCATTCTGGGCAAGCTGTCACGCTTGCTACACATCTGGAATCTGCGACTCTGCGTTATACGTCAGGTCCCTACCGCACTGCTCGGCCTTGAGGAAGCTGAAGTTGCTCTCAAGTCCGGCTTCAAAGCCATTTCTTTGCCTCCAAAAGAGACACAACAAGTCGATGGTAACCCGTCTCCACGAGACTCGACCCTCACCAGGGACACCTTTGAAGTGATGAAGAAACACATTGGGCAGTTGATCGCACGCCCAGGCAGATCTATCGATTATATGCTCGATTGTTTGGAAGGCCTACCCGACACTCTTCCCGAGGACTGGCTGGATCGCATGGACGCCGTGGAATCAACTTACAGCGATTGGGTTGCGGAATGTGAGAGAAAGGTCAGAGAAACGGAATGGATTAGCGCTCAACAACCTCCTCGATCACCTTCACCCATCAAACAAGACACAGGCCTTGATGAGTCTCCTGCACTCGATGACAGTGTGGTGGTCGCCGATGAGTCTTATAGTGACGACGAGAGCACTGTCAATGCTAGTATGGGTGTTGTGCCCATCCCGCTACTCTTGCCTCCCAAGAACATATCGGCCAGCGACTCTAGTACATTGAACCTGGAGCCCACTAAGCCTAGAATACCTTCTGGGATTTCTGAGGCCGAGACTGTCATGCCAATTTGGTACAAAAGAGACAGCTCATCTGAGAGCGAGCCCGACAGTCCGTTTTTTCCAACCATCGAGGAAATCGACGAATCCAACCTGGACGACAACGACACCTTTGATAGAGCCAGAGATACCGTCCCGACTACCCCTCCGCGGCCAACCCGAAGTATCGAGCAAGACTTCAACTCCTCGGCAGTCCTCTCTCGGACCCCTGAGACACCTAATTACAGCTTCTCTCAAGAGTCTGATCGAGATGATTCCCCTGAATTACCGCCTCTCCGCCCTCTACCTATTCCTAGGCAAAAGAGCGATCCATCACGAAGACTGGCCGTCGCTCGTCGCTCGTCAAGTTATTTCGGTGGCCTGTCAAGTGATCCGCCTGAGGTGTGTGCCTCTCCCGATCTCCCTCGCACTCGAATTCGCGAAGCGGAGTATATTCAGGCAAGCCCGCCTAGTTCGCCGCCCATGAGGCCAGCGGATTCTCGGGCATCATCTCTAGTGCCTTTCGGCAGTCCCCTACTGAAGCCAGAGCGGAGTCTTGAGGATCTCAGCATGTCCAACTTGCAAATTGAGGACTCATTCACCGAGGACTTTGATGACTTCTTTTCAATCTCCGAATATGCTAGTCCTTATGAACACCAGCACAATACTGGAGACCAGCATCTACAACAACAAATCAGTCAAATCATTGACTCTATACCCGCAAAAATCAAATTGACTACCGAACCGCCAAAGGTCAATCTGAACCCTCCTGATATTCAGCTACCACGTGTCAGGAAGAAGCCCTCCCTTGAACCGTTCCGAAGAAGCACCTCGAACATTTCCTCCAGGGCCGGAACACCTTCGTTCACTCTCTCACCAGCCAAAAACACCAGGGTTCGCCACCGTGGCAACAATGAGATCAAGGTTTACCATCTGTCGAGGTCGACTGGTGAGGCCCCGATCAAACTGTTTATTCGTTGTGTTGGCGAGAACGGCGAACGCGTAATGGTTCGCGTTGGAGGTGGTTGGGCAGACCTTGGCGAGTATCTCAAAGAGTACGCCAGTCACCACAGACGCCGATCCACATCTACCGCTCAAGTAGAGGTTGTTCCTGAAGCCCCTGCTGCGCGAAGACCCAATGTTGGTTCGAGCCCAGGCCGCCGGCCCCAGTCTGCCGTCGAGCTATCTCCCATGTCACCGTTGACCGTGCGTAAGACGCGGCGGAGCATCGGAGCCATGGGCAGCGAGGTGCCTAAGCTGGAACCCAAAACGCCCAATGGTCCCTCTCCAGGAGAGGAAAGCCCCTCCTCGAAGACTACTAGGTCGAGATCAAGCTCACACCTGAGCTGGGCGGAGGATGAGAGTTCTTTCCTGGGACTTGCAGGTCCTACAGGCAAGAAAGTTGAGATGAGTGAGGAACACAAAGCATGGGTTGCAAGCGTTCAAGAAAAGGTCAGAATCGCGAGTGGCGGCGAGCGAAGCTTCTCAGCCTCGAACAGTCAGTTCGGTGAGCTTGGCAAGGTCGGTGGCACGAAGCGACTTTTTCTGAAGGCCGAAGACCGTCGAGACTCGAAGGGAGGACGTGAATCAAAAGGAGGACGAGAGTCAAGAGGAGGACGTGAATCGAGAGGGAGTGTTAGATGAAGCCGGCATAACAACATATGAGCAGCATATGCTGTTGCACTCACACACTCATTTTTACTTACGAAGCCTACCAACCACAGCAGAGATGCGCCTCGACGACTTTATGGAGGAGTTACGTTGCTTTGTGGAGTTTGGGAACGTATTGGCACTCGGCATACATGGACATGGCATCTGAGTTTTTCTTAGTTTTACACGATACGGTCTTTTGTTAGGGGCGGACTGCGGGCAGCGCAGGTAGACACAAATACCCAGGTTTCCTTGTTATCACGTCAAACGTTGACATAGAGTTGGTAGTTTCGGTATGCGAGAAAGGGACTGACAAGAGCCTCGAGCTCAGTCACATGTTTTGCACAAGCATGATGCAGAGGACAATGTTTCGCAGTGACTTGACTTGTACAAAAGAAATGTTCATGCTCATATTCCATAGCTAACCGTAATGTAATGGTGAAGGTATGCGTCGTATCATAGCCTGGCCTAAAGCCTATCCGTAACCAGATCCTTTTCTACCAGACCCAATGCACCTGTTTCCGAAGCCCACCTTTTGTTCCTCCGCGATGCCCATATATATCTCATTTTCTTTTCATTTTTACTTTCTTTTCATGCTGTGCATTTAATCATCGTCGTCTCCCGCCCGTCGGGCTGCGCGACGTTTACCCTTTCCGCCCTTGGGATTTCCCTTGAAGTGCTTCTTGCTCGACGCCATTTGCACCTCCTTGGGGTCGAGGCCGTTCTCAAGAGCGACCAACGTGCGTGCCTTGCGGCCGGACAGGTGCTTGCCTGCAAGAGGATCCTCCTTGCCCTGCTCAGAATACTGGTAGTTGAAGGGTCGGCTGACATGGCCCTGGTTGCTTGAGGGGCCGAAGAAACCCTTGTCGATCTTCTGGGACTTGGGGCCGGCGGGCAGAGGCACATCGACGGTGGAGGCGAGGTCGACGGCGTCGTCGTCCATGGCGAGGAAGGGCTCGCTGCTGGCGGGATCGGCGACGGAGAGCTGATCCATGGCGGCGGCCAGAGCAGCGCGTCGTTTCTCTGGGAGATGCTCCTCGTCGTAAAGACCACGGTTGAACTCGGCTGCGTCCTCAATGCCAGGAGGCGGCGAGACGAAGAGCAGCTTACCGTTCACGTAGTCCTTGAGGATATAACGAGCAGCGCGAGACTCGTCAGGCTGACCAAGACCCTGGGTCTGGAAACCACGAGCACGAGCATACGCACGGAGAAGCTCACCGGCGGTAGGGATTCCAGTACCACCCTCCTCAATAGGTCGAGTGCGGATGTGGATTCCGTAGATGGCCTCGAGGAAAGGCTGAGGGATTCGCTGAGTAACGAGGCCAACGGGGCCCTGGAACTCACGGAGCTGGTCGATGGGGAGAACACCGTTGCAGACGAGGTCAGCCTTGGTGGTGGCGAAGTTGGGGAAGACAAGACCAGGACAATCACAAAGAACGACACGCTCACTGAGGTGGATGGTCTGGAAGTGCTTGGTCTTTCCGGGTGTTGAAGAGACGGAGACCTTCTTTGCGCCGATGAGAGCGTTGATAGTGGATGATTTACCAACGTTGGGGTAACCAACTAAACCGACTTGCAGCTTGTGATTTGCGGCTGTTGATGAGTTAGCTGAAGTTCTTTGTAGCTGTGGAATGTCTCTTACCTGCGTCTGCGGGTGCATGTCGGAGGAAGATGCCCTCCAACTCTTCAACTGTCAAAATCTGGGTATCGATATCATCTACTTCCTCTGCTGCCTTTGCTTCTTTTTCAATCTTCGCATCCAGCGCCGGCTCTTTAGTAAGGGGAGCACCCTCTTGCTCTTGTTGGCCGCTACTCTCTCCTTGCTCCTCTACTGACTCTGATGAAGGACCGGCTGACAACTCATCTTCTTCGTCGTCAAAGCTCCTTGCCTCATTCTCCGCCTTGGCCAGCTCGGCCGAGAAGAAACGGTATGCAATGCCCGCCTCTTTTAGGTGCTTTGCCCAAGCTTTGCGTTGCTTGGGTGTCATCATGTCTGCCTTATTGATAAGAAGCAGGTTCTCCTTCTTGGGGTCAACGGCCTTGACATAAGACTCGAGGTCTTCAGAGCGGAATAGTAGAGGGTTTCTGGCGTCGACAATCTGGACAATAAGGTCTGATCGCTCAATAACTCGCCACAGTTGTCGCCAAACTTCCAAGTTTCGCTCAAAAGGCGTCATGAGAAGATCATTGTTCTCCTGCAACTCGGCCAAGCCGCGCCTCCAGTTGAGGAAACTCTCTCGCTCTCGTGTATCCAACTCCTCGCGTGTTGTTGTGGCATCCCACTGGGGTCTTCGAGGCACAGTCAGACGGCCTTTGTGCTGCTTGTGCTTTCCAAGGATATCTCTCTCCTCGTTTGCTGACAGAAGATAGGGGTTCTTCTGGTCGGTATGAATAATCTTGACATTGTTGGTCTTCTCTGCGGTAAAGTCGGTACCAGCCAACTCAGCGGTAGCCAAGAACTCGTCGAGGTCGCCTTGCTCTGTGACAGAGCGCATCTTGACCCAAGCGGCATCCTTCTTCTCGTTGACTAGGTATTGTTCGCCCGTCGCGTGGTTTGTTCTGGTGATGGCAGAAGTTCTCTTCCTGTCGCTTCCTTTGCCTTTGCCGAACCGATCGTTCATGAGGGCATTGCCCAGGCCGACCGAGTTTTTGGACTTTGCCAGAACCATTTTGGCGGCTTTGTCCGGTATATGATTGGTGCGCTTTTGTTGTGTAAAGTACGAGGATCTCTTTTCCAAGCCGCGATAGCTCTATTGAGATTGTCAGTGTTTTGTAAAGATTTGGTTAACTTTAAGAGAGTTGAGCGATAGATGAGTGTGCCCCGCTGAATAATGACTGTTCATGGAGGGGCAAATAACCATATGGATTTTTCGGGGTTCATTGTCCGTGTTAATAAAGACGTAATAACACTGTCTATCGCATGGCTCTAACGGTGACAAGCACCGTGCAAGAAAGTATCAAAAGCCCTCGATAACTGTGGATCTTGGATAAGGATTTTTCGTCACCCCGCTGGAATTTCTGCGCCCAGACAGAGTGTGATCACAGCCCAACCTTACAAACCAGATTCTTGTCGCATCAAACCGCCAAGATGGCTCCTCGAAAGTGGATGTGAGTATTATACCTTACGAGCAGTATTGCTATAGTCAAATACTAATCTGTTCTGTATAGCGACAAAAAGTCAGCCCAGCACTTTACCCTCGTCCACCGACCGCAAAATGACCCCCTCATCCACGACGAAAATGCGCCTGCTATGGTGCTCAACCCTACCCAGACCAAGCAGCGTTCTTCAAAATCCAAGGATCTAGACGATCTGGCATCTGAGCTAGGATACGAGGCTGAGAGTGTCCGTGCAAATGAGGGAGAGGCAGCCAGCTATGGTGTTTACTTTGACGATTCCGAGTACGATTACATGCAGCATCTGCGCGATCTCAACACTGGTGGCGGAGAAGTTGTGTTTGTCGATTCTACAGCGACTGCGAATAAAGGCAAAGGAAAGCAGAAGCAGTCGCTTGAGGATGCGCTCAAGAAGCTCGACATCGAGCAGGGCGCAGACGATCTTCTCGATGAGGATATGCTTCCATCCAAGAACCTTACGCGGGTCACCTACGAGGCCCAGCAGGATATTCCTGATTCAATCAAAGGTTTCCAACCCGATATGGATCCTCGTCTACGAGAAGTTCTTGAGGCTCTAGAGGATGATGCATATGTCGATGAGGAAGACGATGACATTTTCAAGCAGCTTGCCAAGGATGGCCGGGAGTTGGATGACTACGAGTTTGAAGAGACAGAGTTTGATGAAGATGACGGCTGGGAGTCAGATGCCACGGCAAAGCCCACTAAGGAGTACAAGGACGACGATGTGCCTCAACTCGTCAGTGCACAAGCAGAACAGCCTGAGGAGGGTCCCTCTCAAGACTGGCTCGAGGACTTTAAGCAGTTCAAAAAGGAGCAAAAGGGTGGTCGGGCACCAGTTGCGCCATCACAGTCTGAGATGCAGTCGATGTGGACCACCACCACTAACGGTGGCCGACACAAGAAGAGAAAGGGAGCACTGACAGATAACTCGAGCTACTCTATGACATCTTCATCATTGGTAAGAACCGAGCAGATGACTTTGTTGGATGCAAGGTTCGACAAGATCGAGGAGCGATACAACGAGGACATGGAAGACGACATGCAGTCCGTTTCTGCGGTATCTACCATGTCCACCGTCCAGGGGCCAATCCGTGGTGACTTTGACAACATCATGGATGATTTCCTTGGAAACTTCACCAAACCTGGAAAGAGGACGTCAAAGAAGACCAAGGCACAGACTGGTCTTGAGCAACTGGACGAGATTCGAAAAGGATTAGGACCTGCTCGAATTAAGGGCCGCATAAGGCAATAGATGATGTGGTGTGTCATTTATAGACCAGATGAAAGGAATGGATTGGGATTAGAAAAAAGGCGTTTAAGGGGGTTATGAATATCAATGAAACAATCAATTTATTTCTCAATAAAATCTGACTATTTCTTATTGTGCAATGTCTTTCTATTGTCACTCTATTGTACTAGTAGGCCGTAGCTATTGTTCATGCGTGGTCACGTGGGGGTGGATCATGGCAGAGCAAAGCTCCCAGAATAGGAATTAGCTTGACCGGCTCTATTCTACATCCAACATTCGACCAACGCCCGCCAACTCTCACTCAATCAATCCCGTCACGTCAAACACTCTCGAGCGCTTTAACTCCTCCTCATGTTCAAACGATTCCCCAGATGAGTGCGACGTCCGTTGCATCATCAAACCAGATGTTTTCGGCTTTTGGTCAGCCGACGCGGAGCACGTCTCCAGCGTACAATCCTTTCGCGACTAACTCTGAAGGCAAAGGTAGCGCATTTGGCATTGATGGTGCAGGTGACTCGAACAAGACGAAGCGAAACAAGCGATCTTCGGCATTTGGCGACCAGAGCGATAGCGATGGAAAGCGAAAGCCCAACAATCATTTCAAGGGCAAGGATGCCAATATGAGCGACGGAGGCGGCAAGCAGAAGAACTGGAAGGCCGACGACAAGAAGAGAAAGAACGGCGAACTCAAGAAGAACCCTTTCAATATCGGCACCTCCGCCAAGAAAGCGACGGGCCAGAACGCGCGCAGCAATGGATCCAACCCGTTCGCGAAAACGCGTGATACAGATTCGCGACCTGCATCGCCCTCGAGCGCCGATTCAGAAGATGAGCGGGTTCCCGAGGCACACCATTCCGACGATCCTCACGCGAAAAAGGTGTACGAACAGTTACGGAAAGATGGAATCCACCCTCCTCAATGGCCGTCACAACCCGGAAACCCCAAGAACAAGGCTGAAGTCACCAAGTTCCGGGAGAAATACGAGAACTATCGTACCAAGGCGCGCGCGTCATTGACGAAGGCCGGCTTGATCGATGACCCGGAAAAACGCAAGACTCTTCAAGATGCCATCGACTTCAAAGGCATCTGCGAGGATATGTGCCCCGAGTACGAAAAGATTACACGAATCAACGAGATGGACGTTCACCAGCCCGAGAAGAACCCCAAGACAACATTTCCTAATACCCGTCGCATGGTCAAGAAGCTCGCTCGCTCTGCCGCCGGCCAGGAAGCTCCTCTTCCTATGGATGTGCGATCTATACCCGCTCTCCGAAGGACGCTGGACTACCTGATCGACGATCTATTGCGTAATGACGGCAATCTACCAGTTTTGCACGGTTTCCTCTGGGATAGAACACGTGCAATCCGTCGAGACTTTACCTTCTTCTCGTCTCTTACACCCGAAGAGATGAAGGCGCAGGTCTATGTTCTGGAAAACATTGCAAGGTTCCACGTTACGGCTCTTCACCTTCTCTCCCAGGATGGCAAAGCACCCGAGGACTTTGTGGAACAACAAGAGTTAGAACAGCTCGGCAAAGCTCTTCTGTCCCTCCGTGACGCCTACGATGACTGCAATGACCAAGGCATCCGATGCGAAAACGAACCCGAGTTCCGAGCATACTATCTCATCTTTCATGCATACGACTCGAACATCATTGAAACACTCCAGCGACAATGGAAGCCAAACCTTTGGAAGGATTCCGATGAGGTTCGCACAGCTGTTTCACTTGTCGAAGCACTTCAAAACACACAAGACTTTCACGGACCTCTTAAGGATGCACCATCGTTGGCTGCATCAGCTGCATACCAGTCATATTTCCGAATTGTGGAGGACCCAAAGGTTTCTTACACCATGGCTTGCTTTGCCGAATGCCATTTTCCTCGGCTCCGTCGCGCTATATTGGGTGCTGTCAAGAGAAGCCTTGCCCGACCTCGAGAGACTTCCAAGGATGTAACAGCCGCTGTTCTGAACAAGTTCCTTCGCTTTGACACCGTTGAACAAGCCATCGAATTTGCAGAACTTCACAATATCGAATTTGGCCAATGTGAAGAAGATCCTTCCGACATCAGCCGCCAATACGCAAAGCTGGATAACCGAAGCCCTCTACCTCATCCCCGCCTACAACACCAGTTCTCTCATACTCTAGTAGAGAAGAAGCGCGGCTCTAGATCGCTCCCAGATCTGATTCATGAAACAATTCACGAAGACGCAACCCTCTCTAAACCTACGACTAACGGATCTGCCGAAGAGAGCCTCTTCGTTGCAGACATGCAAACCCCTACCAACAAACCTCCTATTCCTACGGGACCCAAGACCACAACACCAAGTCCCTTTTCATCTTTGAGCACGCCTAGTACCTCTTGGGGAGGCAACAAACCCGTCAACGGCACATCAGGTAAGACCCTGCCCCTTCTGTTTAATTTGCGCCAAAGATTCTGCATACCATGGCTCTTTGCATACATTCGCGTATGTAGAGGCCTCTCCATTGCAGGCGAATAGGAAATCGCATTCAGCCGGAGACTCGACAAGCCATAGCTCGTGAGACGTACTCAGAGCAACACCGTTGGCTCGAGACGAACCACTGGAAATCTGGCAAAGCCACGCCTAAACCACTGGTTCTGACGTTTGTATTCGCTTAGGGACTACACCAAACGGATCCCCTTCAACCAACGGCTCTGTCTTGCAACAGCCAGCGCCTCAGCAGAACCCATTCGCCTCGAGCTCGACCCCAGCAGCCAAGCAACCTGCCGTCAACCCCTTCGCGCCGGCCGCCGCTTCATCTACACCGTCATTCTTCAGCAGTCCATCTACTAGTACAGCTACCACTTCTCAGCAGCAACTAGGTACTGGAACGACACAAGCAGCGAGTCCATTTGCTTCTGCTAAGCCACCGACTCCCTCAAATGAGCCGGCACAAAGTAATCCGTTTGGTCAACCTTCTACTTCTCAAAACAAGACTACCGAACCAGCAAAGCAACCGACATTCGCATTCCCACCAGCCAAACCTGCAGCTTCTTCAACCGAAACTACAGCTAGCAAAGAACCTGCGCCCGCCAATACTCAGGTTCAGCCTCCAACAACTACTGCGGCAGAACCAGCAACGACACCCAGCATTAACATACTCCCTCCGACTCCTCAACTACCTTCAAATCCTTTCAATACTACTCAACCAACAAAGTCATTTACACCGAGCGTCAGCAGCAGCACACCACAGACGACACAACCTACAACTGGGCCAGGTCTAGGCACATTCCCAACGTCCACTGCAGAGCAGAGCAAGCCAGCAACAAGTATCGTAGGCTCACAACCGCCTCCTACATCAACACCACAATTCTCATTCCCACCCATCGGGGCTCCAGCTGTTCAACCGCCGGTGATAAGCAGCAATGCTCAGCCCTCGACAGCACTGTCAAGTACCCAAGCACCGAAGGAACCAAGCCCTCCCCCGGCACCCTCAGCACCGCCTCGTGATCTTCTCGGTGACTTCACAAAGTGGTTCGTAAAGGGCGACGGTGGACTTTTAGAGGAATTCCAAGCATTTATGTTGGATAACATCCTGCAAGGCGTATATCGCAAGTATATAAAGGACGAAGAAAGGAAGAGACAGAAAGAGGAGGAAGAGCAAGCACTCGCAGAAGCGAACAAGTTCCGTGTCTACAACTTATCAGTAAAGTACTTTTATCGCTGGAGGGACAACGCACGCGATCGACGTCTAAGCAAACTTCGTCGCAGTGGCCGAGAACAGATGAGACTCTACTACGAAGCGCAGCGAGCAGAACAGGCCAAGGCTCAAAAGGAGGCTGCTCGTAAAGCTGCGCGAGAACAGGCCGAGATTGCACAACTGAACCGACCCGAAGAGCTCAAAGACTTTCTCAAGCACAAAAAGCCTAGTAAACGTCGCCGGGCAGCAGAAGAGGACGCCCTTCTCGCCTCTGGCGTTCTTTCAGGCATCGATAACGAGCACGAAGCCGCTGCCAGGATTGTGCGTAGGACGCCGTCTGTTAGCAGCTCAGTTTCAAGCAAACCCTCAACTACCACTTCGACAGGCGGTTCCAAGACTCGAGCGCTTCGAGAAAGGTTCTACGGAGATCAATCCGCCACCTTCCGTCGCTCACTGCCTCCTATGGTGTCTAGGAACACCTCGAGTCCTGAGCCCGGCAATCGTGTTAGTAAGGTATCCGAACGCTGGCGACTCAAGGCCATGGGAATTGTCCAGATGCCCGATGGCACAGCAATGCCAGAGTCACTAGCAAACGAGATGTACTACGGGAGGAACAAGCAGTCTGGTGTTGGAACAATGGGGCCACCTAGCAGCAACCTGATCCGTCGAGCCTCAGGAAGCGATCTGAACCGTTCCGTAGGACGACATCGCCTGTCCAGTTCACACGGCACCACCGATGCGACTGAGTCTGACAGCGCGGTCACCAACAAGAGAAAACGAGCGACTGATGATGACGGCGAAGCTACTCAAGAGGAGCAGACCAAGTCCGGCTCGCACAAACGAGTCATGAGCGACGCGCAAAACCTGATCAGTGAACTCCGCGCTATGAGGGAGGAGATGGAAGAGGGAGCGTCATGGTTCAAAGACCAGAACGACCGGATGCAGAGCGAGATCATCAGTCGAGGATCAACGCCTTGGGATCAAGATGCGTGATTTCCAGGGAGGCGATAGTCTAAGGTTGAGGTGGATGAGGCTGATGATACTGCCTGATGCAGCCCGTGGGTGAATATCTTAGCCCCAGGCTTGGATGGAGGCTACGGGGTACATAGTTGTTTCAACTGTTTATGTTTTTGACTAGCGATCTCAGGGTGTATTTATTATCTGGAGGGACAGCATGATTTAGACCCGGAAGGGCATGGAAAACGGAAGCAAATACACATTACATATCTGGCGTTACAAACCAGCCCACTCATTATTCGTTTCTCCGCCGTTTGATTATGATTTTTGTCGAATTATCAACATATAGCCTACGCCCTTATTAACAGTCGTATGCCCGGACCGAAACCCCTCGACTTAGAACGCCATCGCTCACAAAACAACTCAGAAACGCTCACTTGGCTTTCTTGGGTGGCGGATCAAATACCACCCGAATGCTATGTGACTCAGTTGGGGATTGAGCACTTTTAGGGTTCTTTTTTCTTAACAAACCCTTGCCTTGGCCCTTGTCTTGCTGTTGCATCCAAGGGTTATTGCTGTCGTGATAATCACGCGGAGGCAAGGTCCCCGAGCGGGGTGTTGTTATAGAGATGCCTGGGCTCAACATGGGGGATGCGACAGCAGACGTAATGGGCTGTTGCCCTGTACTGTTAGGCAGTAAAGGAACGTTGGAGCAGCTTGAGATGCTCTCACTTGGTGATACATCCTCTCGGGAGGGCGTGTGTAGAGGAGCTTTGGTAGGGAGCGGTTGAGGGAGCGCAGTGGTAACGATGCCGAGTTTCTGATCGCTGTGTAGACTTCTCATGGCGTTTCGTGGGTTCCAGAGCGAAGGCCCAGATGGATTTCTCTCCCCCTTCATATACGACGGCAAATCATGGAAACTAGACGTCATTGGCGTGAGATGAGTCTGGCAGCGGAAAGAAAGAGAAGAGCGTCTGTTGCGGCGATTCTTTCGCCTGCGACATTGCATGAAGATGCAGCCTGCGATGATGAGAAGAAAAGCGGCGCCGCCAATAGCAATAGCGGCGATGGTGGTATTGGGGAGAGCATGATGGTCTCCTGGGATGATGGAAGCAGAGGGATCTACGATTGTGATGGTCCCTTCACTGAAGACAGTGTCGTTGAGGCTGATAGTGGCTCCGGGCTTAGGACGTTGCTGACATCCTGCGTCAAGAGCAACAAGGACTGAAGCAAAGGTTAGATAGATGAGGCAACTTGGAATAGGGATGACTGACAGTTTGAGATGATCGTATGGGTTCTATCGGCCTTGACACAAGACTGACACTTGGCAACGGCATCGCTGACCATAGCTTTGCTATCAGCGTCACAGTAACCGTATTGTTCTCTGTCGTCGGGCTCGGTGATGCCCTCCTTCAAAGCATTTTCAATAGGGCCACACGCTTCAGAGGTGATACACGGGCTGGACCCAATGCCAGTTGCGTTGGGGTAGCCAAAGATGCAATAGTCAAAGGAGTAACGCATGTTGTCTAACCAAAAGCCAGGTCAGATGAGATATGGGATAGACGAGAAGGATGACTTACACAAGAACCAGTCCTGGTCATTCTCCTCTCCGCGCTTGAAAGTACTATCTTGCAAGCAAGCCAGGCACCTCTGGAATTTCTGACCCTCAGCCTTGCTCTTGAAGTCGTCGTCATTACAGACGATATCATCACCGCCAGTGTTGGACGAGTTCGGATCAGAGCGATCAAGATCTGAGGAGTCGAGACAGAATTGGGAGCATGGCGAGTTGGGCGTGACCTGTAAGGCCGCGGCCAAGACCGAGAAGAGAAGCGGAATAAAGAAGAAAAAGAGAGACATAGTGGATAGTATTGGCCTTCTGGCGGGCCACTGTTTCGAAGAGAAGCCGGAGTTTCGGTAGGTGATGTTTGAGTGGTTATCAAGGTATATTCGAGGCCAGGCCAGCTGTGAAACAGAGATACAAAGAAAGGCTGAAGGATGGTAACTGAGTGTACCTGACACTCTTTTGTCACAGCATGCCGATTGCAACAATTATATTGGAAGGGAAAAAAGGATCACAAGGATATACGAATAGACTGTAGAAAGTAACGTTTGCAGGGAGCAAACAAGCGACGGAAGAGAAGAGAAACAGAAAAAGAAGATGAAACGCAAACTCGGGAACAGAATCGAAAAGAAGGAAAAGATGGGCAAGCCTCTGATATATTAATTAGTATATTAATTACCACATGTAGAGAATGCGGCAGTTGTTCATCACTCGATCAGTTCAGCCGTTGCAAGCCACCAACGAAGCAAAGCAAAACCAAAAAATCAATGCACAAGAAGGACCGAGAGACGAGATTCGATGTGATTGCCGTCTCAAACCACCCAATTCTCGACTGAGAAATGCCGCTATTAGTCTGTGCCCTTTGATGCAGGTGATGAGATGGAGGTTAACAGCTATAGTCAGATAGTGTGGGATCAAAGCGGTGGTAAAGCAGCCAATAACAGGCTTTGTTTCATTGTAAGTGACCGGGCACGGGCGCTTAACACGTGGTGTAGGAGCCAAGTTACACGGTGAGCTGAAGTTGGTGATGGGAATAGTCTGTTCGCAGGAGATTTACTCCAAGCCACGGGGGTCTAAAATCGGGATAATAATCTATAGTTGTTTATGCTAATATACTTAAAGCACTAATCAATCATTTTGACAATTTTATTGTTATCTAATATTATAATAGGCTCTTGTATGTCTTATATAAGGTCTCAACTTGTAAGAATCTCGATTCATGTGCCTGATAATGGCGGAAAGTACAACCTTGGGCAGCGAATCAGAGCCGCGGAAAGCACGACCCCTGGTGCTTGGGCGGCTGCCGTTTCAAGGGGGCTCCTCAGGTCCCAGCGCTTAACTTGTGCATCTGATCGTCAGGGTCTGCAAGATCCAAGACTTCGTATTATCTTCAAAACTCTACAAAACAAGGGGGAAATATATCGTATAATCGCAAAATCGGGTTTCATAAAAGGTCATGCAAAGTCTAAGTCTAGCAAAAAAAAAAAAAAAAAA
>JABFFF010000034.1:0-112755 GCA_013623665.1 Fusarium sublunatum
GACCCCCACCCCCGAGACCCCTGAGATTGAGCCCACTCCTGAGGCTCCTGCTGGCAACGAGACTTCTGGCAGCGACTCTGGTGTCGCTCAGCTCTACGGCCAGTGTGGTGGTAAGGGCTACACCGGTCCTACCCAGTGCCCCTCCGGCTCCTCTTGCCAGGCTGCCAACGAGTGGTACTCCCAGTGCATCGGAACCGTCAGCCGTGTCCGCCGTGCTCTCCGCATCTAAGATGCTGGGTTGCATTTAAGGCTGTGCTGAGTACAATGTACCCGTAGCACAACCTGTCCTGCAATGATGCACGCAGTGTGCTTGATCACATTGCATCAAGCTGTTGTGTGATCTGGACCAACGGTTTAGCACACTTAGTGATGTGCCAGTGGTAGAGAAGTTGAGCTTCCCTTTTTGTATATAGCTTAAAAGTTATAACAATGAATCTAGACCTGCTGTTGATATAAACCATATTCATGTGATGTTTCCATGCCTTGCCAGCTTTGAGTTCAACGATATGACTCCCAAAATGCCTTTGATTCCTTTTCTGAAACCTGCCGGTTGACTGAGTTGACTTGTGGCAAAGTGTTTTCTTGATTCTAACTCACGCTAACAATCCATGTGCCTTGCCTATTTATGAAACATTTCGGTCTGGTGTTGTCTGCTTTTGATTGGTGCATCAAATATCCCGAGTGATCCCCTGGCGATCTGACCATACTCGGACCAGGGGCAAGCTGATTATGGAGCTGCACTAATTTGTGAAACTGGCTAGTAACTTATCGGTGTTACCTCCGCTCTGAATCCTTGAAAACAACAAGAAAAAATGTTATCAAGTCTACAGTTCTAGCATTCAGGGAAGCGCAATTGTGGCTGAACCTTGCCCCCCACCGATTGACTTCTTCTTTTGTCCGGGCAATATTAACTCGCCTTTGGTGTTCTTAGGGGTATCCCAGGAGACCACAAGTTTAGTTCCCTGTACCTTATAAGATGCAGAAAACTTGCCGAGCTTGGTAGTGAAGCCAGCCTGGGCTTGTGCCAGCTCCTTGTATGAGGTAGGCTGAAGTTGCCATGTACGACCTTGAGGAGTAACAACACGTAGACCAACAGCATACTCTGTCAAAGCAGAGGTAGGGCCGCTGCTCCATCCATGCGCATGCGAGACATACTTCGGATCAAAACGATAGCCTCGATCTCCACGGTAACCCCAAGTCCCGTTTACAAGATAACCCTCTGGCACAGTCGACTCGGTTCCGTTCTTGTTGTTCAGATACCAACCCCAAGTGTCATGGATAAGCTGAATTGCACGATCAGACTTCCCAGCTTGGAAGTGACCGAAGAGCTCAATGCTAGTGATGAACGGCGAAACGTTGTTGGGCAATTCAGGACAAGATGGCCCGATCGGTGTCCACCTGGATTTGAGATAGTCTGAGACACGGCTGGCCTGCTTGCTGTTGGCAGGGACTACTCCAAAAGCCAGTGCCATGCTGTTTCCATCTTGAGGATGCATTGTCCCGTTGTTGGGACTGTCTTTGAAGGCGCCGACCTCGTCGTCCCAAAGCTGTGCGTTGATGGCTTTCTGAAGTTCAGATGCCGAGTCGGTCCATTCTTTCTTCAGGGCTGAAGCATTGGGTAAAGTAGGAGCCCAAGTGATAAGATCGACTCCCGTCATGAGGGACCTATAAAGTCTATCAAAGCGGTTAGCAAAGTCTGGAAAAAAAGGCTTTCCGACTGTGATTGTTTGAGGAGAACAACGCGCGGGTGACATACAGCATACTCGCAGAAGCTCGTTCCCTTCCAATGTCATAAGTGAATCTTCCCCAGTCTGCCTGACCGGTCAGATTCATGACACCTCGCTCGTTGATCTGGCCAAGGCTTTTGGCGATAGCTTTCAGGTATTTAGGCCAGACGTCGTGGAGGAAATCGTCATCACCAGTGTACAGGTAGTAGTTGTACGTGCCAACCAATGTCCACAGATGGTAAGCTAGCGAGCGACGGGTTAGACTCAGTACATAAATTCGACAGTGGAACAAGTTGGCTTACTGTCACTGTCAGATGCGAGATAGGGTGGCCCAGCTTTGGGAAGTTGGCCATTTGGTTTCTTTATGTCGTTCAGTCAGTCAGGCTTGACGAGTAAAGTTCTCAGAAATAGCACTCACTTGATTATCAAATATGGCGTAAAGTGCGTTCTTGGAGCTTTCTACGTCACCAGTGCTCAGAAAAGCGCTTGGGACAGCCGTGCCCATGTCGCCGATCCAGACCCAACGATCTCTCTTCGCGCCGTCCAAGAGCACGGTATCACCAGGGCCGATCGTCGCGTCATTGCTCCAGCCCGGGTTGTTTGTAACATCTACTCGTCCTGTATTTGGGGCTGCCTCGTTCGTTTGAAGAGTATACGCCCCGGCGTACCAGATCTTGTTGAACAGCTCGTCGTCGGAGTGGAAATACCCTTGGTAGGCCCGTAGATTGGACCATGTTGGCTGGAAGCTTATCTCGAGGTTGATTTTGCTGATCTCGAGGGTGCTAGGGGATTTGGAGTCGAGGAAAAGTGTCAGGTAGCGGAAGCCACCTCGAAGCCTTGCATCGGGCATTATGTATGTCTTTCGCCCGTTCGAGGTTACATTGTATGCCAATGCTCCGTCAGCCACAGTGCCTCCGTTGGAATTATCAGATGAGCGACCAATGTAGTCCTTAGCTTCGGTAAAAGCCAAGCCAAGTACTGCATTCTGGCCTTTTTTCAGCTCATAATCGATGGAGACGATTCCACCAACTTCGAGTCCAAAATCGAAGACCAAGCCAATGTCTTTGCTGCTGAGGGAGGCGGACCCAGAGAAACGCTCCAGGAGCTTTCCTGAGGGTAGAGACAAGACGGCTTTGGGTGAGACAGTCCGAGATTCCGGGGCGAAAATATTCTGGTTCCATTCTCCCTGAAATGCAGCCGTTGAAGGACCACTGCATGTAGTTTTCCTCCAGCAGGTCCCGGCGGCAGTGGCTTGAGACACCCCGAGGGCAAGGCTCAGGGTACAAGCGATCGATAGCGATCGCATTGTGAATTGGACGACTTCGAGGAGTTGATAAGCATGAGCCTGTGAGGAGATGGATGTTGGGATCTCGACTGGGCGAGGGCACTTTAGATAGCCAGATTTCTGAGTAGATCGGGCTATTTTCGACCGAAAAGCATCATGAACTCTGCTGTTAAAATTGCGGCCTGTCGATCTGTCCTGTTCTGAGAATAGCGACACTCAAAGCCCATGGCACCCCGCATCTTCCATTTTCTGGGGTAAAACCATAAAGACGCCCGTCGGCACAGCTGATGCCGAGGATGCATTGAGTCTCGAATTCTTTGTCACGTTTCCAGACCTAGTGATTGACGTCTTGGACGATGAGCGAGTCAGCTATCTGCTCCATGCCGATGTTTCTTCGCGGTAGACACCGCAGGTTCAGTCTTGACTATGGTCAATATCCGAATCATTTAAGCATCTGGTATCGGGATGTAACAGTTTAAAAGCTATAGTATACATGGGATTTCTCTGGCATATCTCAAGGCCTTTACCTCTATTCACACTCTAAACAACATACCTGCTTTAGTATCCTCAGACTGCCTCATGTCCGGGACGATCTTAGTCCATAAATTGACGATCAAGCACTTGAGTATTCATTACATCTGTCTAAAGCCGTGTGCCATATGTTTTATACCATTAACGTAGATAGGCTTCAGCATGACAGGTCAAGCTCTTGCTGCGAAAGCTGTAGTGAGGCTCCAGGAGTTTGTAGGCATTCCTTAGATCCACAGCATGGTCCCAGATGCCAAGGTGCGTCGCGAAACGGACCAAGCTACATAGAATTTGTACATATTTATCTTGTAATGGAATCATGATCTGACAATTCTCAAGCAAGTAGTGACAGCTAGTCATCCGTAGCCACGCTATCATCTGACATCAGTTACGCCAACCAAGACCAGCTCAGGCATAAACTTGGGTCAATGAGATGTCGAAGTTATATCTGAAGTAGAGACTTGGCATAGTAGTCTTGACCCAAATGTTTCGCACCGAGGTTCAGTCGCTATGCCTCACGCCCGCAAGAGTGAAGAACTTGTATCCTGTTATTTGGTACACATGACATGATACATAAGGTGTACGCAATTGAATACGCATGTATCCTCGGCAACGACCAGGGCAGCTTAGTACACTTCCAGGAGACAAAATGAGTAATCATATGGTACGGTAACATTGTGGTCAAATACCGGCGTCGGTGTAATTGCTTGATGTGTGCCAAGCGAGTTTGCATGCTACACCAAGACGCTGATTGAGGGCATATCCGCTACCTCGGTGGATAGATGGCCCTGGCTACTGGAAATGCCGAGTTCCTTGTCTACACATTACAGCTCAGGCAGTTGCACGTAGCAACCGGAGATGCAACCTGACAGAAGGGTCTTGTGCTACATCCTCGCCCACACATCCTCGCGTGCTCCGTCGGATCCGAGACTTTCAGCCTCCAGTTTCTGGGAATAATCCTTGATTGAGCCAAGCTGAGGATATGTGGCGTGACGAAACGGCAGAGCAATATCGAGATATTGTTTAATACCTGCATGGTTGATCGGCATATGAATTGTCCAAGCCACGACAGGGCGGGTCTGTTCCCGATTTTAGCGCCGGAGAAGACGTTGTATCGAGTCATTCATCGCCGCGCGGCCAAGCATTCAAATACGAAATACGCGTATAGGGCGAAAGATGCGTGTTGGTCAACATTGCTTGCTTCATTTCCAACATGGCCAGCTCACAAGGGATGATGTCACAAATGGAGCAATGACGGCCAATTCAAATCGAATATTTAAATAAACCGCTTCGGGAGTTTCGTCAGATCTGTTTCCTGCATGTATCCAGCCAAGGCCTTCCCCCCTGGACACTATCTCATACCATGCATAAGTCACTTGTGCTGGGCTTTGTAGCCGGGGTCTCAGCCCTTCCAAACGCCCAATTCGCCCTCAGAGGAGACGCTTCTATCCCTGCGCCACCGGAGCCTGAACCCATCAGCCTCACGACACTTCCTCTTCCACCAGTTGCTCCTAGCAACGAGACCGGTGCCTGCACCTCAGAAGTCAATCCAAATGGCACAGGATGCATGACTCTCGGAGACCACGACGACTTTTATGCAGGTGGCTTCCTACCAGATGGGAAGCATGTCTTGGTTGGCCTCACGTTTACCGGCGCTCCTTCATCCCCAGACCCAGCCAGTGTTTACAATGGCAGTCAGATCATCGCTGTCAAGACTGACGGCACCAACTTTACTAGCGGCAGCCCATGGAAGTGCTTGACCTGTGGCTTGCCCGAGGAAAACGCCAGAGGGGCCTCCACAGACGATAACTACCCTCAGGCTTTCGACGATGGCAAGAGGATTCTCTTCGGCACGAATATTCTCGATTGCGGCGAACACAACCTTGTTGATGACAACTGTACACCTGAGCGTGCTCACATCTACCCTATCCGGTGGAATACCAGTCCTGATGGCACTGGCGAGGGCGGCGCTATTCGAGAGTTGCGATTGCACCCCGACAACGTCCATCTTGGATTCAGCGTCTTTGCTATGTCTGGTGAGAAGATCGGACAGTTTGGGTACATGGGAAGACTCGAATTCAACGCCGACCCCAAGGCTGGTAAACCACTTGTCCCGCGTTACGACGTGATCAAAGTGACTATGCTCTTCAACTCCAAAACAGCCCAACCTCTCACGACCAACGGTAAATATATTTCCGTCAACCGCGAGTCCATCGATGTCGGCGAGTTCCGTGGATTCAGTGGCAGAGGAACCGAAGCTACCTACGTGGGATACCCTGCTGAGTCCTCCAACATTGATGTCTTTGCTGTTCACCTGCAAACTGGCCACGTCCGACGCCTTACTAGCCATCCTGAATATTGCGATCCTATGGCTGTCTCCCCTGATGACAACTGGATTGCCATCGAGGATACACGCGGGACTGATCGACAGATGTGGCTTTCTGGCATGAGATATATCCCACCTATCACCGACCTCATCAGCACGTCTGTTACGTCTGCGACCAGAAACAACGGACAGAGGCGATTCTTTCAACCCTTCCTCTTGGACAGATATGGCGATCGTGGGGATTATTTCGGCCAGAAGATCAACGGAGAAGGCGAGGGTATCCGCGGCAGTGGTGACTTCAACGACCCTGAGTGGAATGCCATGGCTGACCCTAGATGGTCTCCTGACGGCACTCAGATTGTCTATGGCGATGCCCACGTTGTCTCCCCGGCGTGCGGTGGCAAGAACCCACTTCCCTGCTACCCTTCCAAGGAGCCAGGAGGTAGGGAGATGCGTGTAGTCTTGGCCACGATGACTTCACGCAGGCCCCTCAATCTTCCTCCCGTCGAGCCCATCTCAGACAAAGTCCCATGGGGTGAGGAGTATACACCAGGAGATGCCACTCCGTCTCGACCGGAGCCAGCACCCGGAAACTACACCATGAAGGGTCTTAGTCGCGGACATGCCAATGTTGAACTCATTGGAAAGAAATCTATCAGAGAGGTTCGTGTCGTCTACCACGGCTTCTCCGACGATGGATCGACCTTCTTGGACGGGTCTGAGACTGTTCGCGCCTCGTACCCTTCTTTGACGCTCAACCATGTGGACTGGTGGTCCAACCTGACGCAAACGGTCAACAACTCGACAATAAACACAAAGAAAACGAGCCCCGATGGCTTCCACCTCACTATTGATGTTTTGACGAATATCTTTAACGCAAATGGAACCATGAGCACTACTATTGATGGTCATGTCTACACGCAGCCTGCGAACGGTACATGACTGGGAGGATCTGGAGTTCACAGGACATGTACAGCATGTCAAGCTGGTTCATCCAGTTAGACGGTTAGTTAGTATAATTCAACAGAGCAGTTTATAGCAGCAACCTATTTCGCTCAAGTGACATCGCAAGTAGCGTGTTCAATTTCTTCGAGTTCTCTATATTGCCGTAACAAACTTTTATCCCCAAGAATAGTTCCGTCTCGCACCTCTAGTATCTCCAGCCCGTCTGCCATCAACTCCAACACCCTCTCACTGATTATTAGATATACCCAGGAGCTGATAAAAGGGGGCGGATGAGGCTTGTTAGCCTATACCTTCTTCCACCATTCACGACCTACTATTGCCTGCCTTGACAGAATGCTAAACAATGTTCCTAGGAGAATAGCCACACCACAGAAAACAATCAGCCCATGGAAATGCCCCTCCTGGTCACTAACGATAGCCCCTCCGATAGGGGGCCCGATGAGTGCACCTACAGCGGCCCAGATGTACAGTGAACCGTTACGCGTACCAAGTTCGCGCGGATCCGATATTGAAGCCACCATGGCGGGGAGAATGGAAAGGGTGCATCCGGATGTAAAGCCATATAGAATGGCGTAGGCTATTATCGTCGCGGTCGAGTTCGCGGGGAGCCATATCGCCAGAGTGAATATGCCACCTAAGAGCGTCAAGGGTATCATGACATTGTAGACACCAAAAAGATCGCCAAAGTATGCCGGAATAAGACGGCCAAAAGTGCTGCCCTGAGTTAGTGTCTAGTTAAGAGAAGATAAGTCAGAAGCTTGAAGACTCACGAGGAGGCGTTGATGATAGGGACCATGTATTGAGCCAGCTTCGGAGATACTCCCACCTTTTTGGCTTGCACAATGATGTACGTAAAGGGTAAGAAAGATCCAAGGTATATCAAAAATCCCGCTATCGACAATAGAAGAAAAGGCAGTTCCTTGAATGGCCTCACAAAGTCCAAGGGGTCAATCTTCCTCCCCCGCGGCGGCAGCCTTGACTTTATAGTCGCGTTTGGAATGATCAGAACTGCTAGGAAAAGAAATGCCGTGCACCGCATTGCCCAGCCGAAGCCTAGGGGTTTGACAAGGTGATCGACCATGATTGGGAGAACAACACCACCAACACTGGATCCGGCGGTGATGATACCGAGGGCTGTGGCGCGATAACGAAAGAACCAGGTGCCAACGGAGCTAACAGCTACATAAATGATGATTAGTGGCATAGAACAAGCCCGGGAAAGAAAAGCCTACCACCGTAGAAAAGAAATGAACAGCCCCATGCACTGCAGATGCTTTGAGATAAGAAGATTTGATAATACTCCTTAGATATAGAGGTCATCATAAGACCAAAGACATGGAGAAGGGTGCCAATGAGTATGGGTAATCGAGGGCCAAACTCGTCAGTTATTTTGCCAACTAGAGGACCCTGTGATATGTTAATTAGGAACCTATAAACTAGAGACTAGGCTAGGCATACCCAGAAAAAGAGCATGAATGACTCGACTGAAGAAATCCACGCCACAGTACTAGAAGAGTACGATGCGAGTTGATGTTCTTTATAATAGTCTTGAAATGTACCAATGCCTGTAGCTATTGTCAGCATCATTTTTCAAGCGTTGAATAATCAAGTATAACGCACAATTGATCCATCCAAAACTAGCAAAAGCGGCAAAGAAGCCTCCCACAACAACTAGCCATGCCTCTAGTCCTCCATCAGGTGGAGGACCATAATCTGTAGTCGGAGGGCCACCTTGCTGCTGAGTCGGCACTTTTTCGATATCGCGGCTAGAGTCTGATTGTGGCTCATTATACGTGGGTTCGCCATCAGACATCGGCGGTGAGATTGATGGACGATCCAGGGCGGATTCCGAAGATGTCATTGAGTTGGGTTGACTTTGAAGGGCAGGGCAGATGAAATGATGGGACGTGTTAGGCCCAGATGCAATGAAGTTGAAGGGAAATTCTCCGATCCATCCTATGGATTCAGATCCGTCATTTATATAACTGTATAACCTTTCTTGTGATGAAGCTAAAGGCCCGATATTCTCCGGCCTATCCCATAGGTGCAGATCTATTCTTCAACTATGTAACCTCTCTACCGTGATAACGCTGATAAACTCGACCCTGGAATAAATCTTCGAAAGATGGTTCTAAATACGGTTAGTCGTGATCTATACGCTACTCTCAAATCCCTGTCGATCTCGCAAAACGTTTCCATACATGGTTTAATCGTCCTTCTGCAAATGCTTGTTGACTGAATCATTGATGAGTTGAGTTTAATACGACGGAATCACGGATCAAAGCAACTCCGTCATATCCGGGCCTCAACAATTTCTAAGCAGAACCTCTGCTTTCGCTATTATAGCTCTTTCTTGTCGTCAATATCAGCCTCAACTGCAAGATTTTTCGTACACAACCCTGCCGGATGCCTCGGATTGTCGTCCCTGCATGCAGTAGCGTCTGATCATGGTCGGCATTGCCGGGAAATCGAAGGCGTGTTATGACTGCAAAAGACGTCGTGTCAAGGTGTGTTATCTAATCTATTCTACAATGATATCACGATCTTTTATGGTAATCATAGAATAGTGCGATCTGACACTGCCTGCCTGTCTGCGATGTTCCAAAGCAGGAATCGCATGTCGGGGATATCAGCGCACAGCTCTCTGGATTCATCGAACTCCAGCGTGTCCAAATGCCACTGCACTCTCTGTCGTGGCGAAAGCACGGCCACGACAAAAACGAGAGAGCTTGGAGCCCTCCACCTGGCTTGAATTATTACAACGGATGCGTAGTCAAATCGAATCAGGTGACTCGTCCTATCATCCACCGACGTTCAGACTAGAAGCGCTGTCCATCTTGCAAAGTATCTATTGTCCTTGCCCACGGGCCCTGGCAAGCTGCGAGGAATCGATTTCAACGCCATCATCGTGGCTCAATGCCGTATGTCAGATGCAAGGGCGTAGTGATGCGCTTGATTATTCCCTAGTAGCCTTTTGTGCCATCCAAATCCGCTTATCTAATGAACCAGGTATGTCTTACCACGAGACTATCCAGCTATACAACCACGCCTTATCCAAGGTGATTGCTATTCTTGACTCTCCATCTGTAAGCGATAGTGACGAGAGCCTCGCCTCTATCGTTGTCCTTTCGACTTGCGAGGTGGGCCGCAGCATCCCAGTATATTGCGTTGATAAGGACTGATCCAGAGACAGGTATTTCTGTTCGATGCAAGCACAAGCTGGAATGCACATGCGCAGGGTATATCTGAAATCCTTCGCCGACGTGCTGTGATGGAAAAGACCTCGCCAAGTTGGAATGACTTGTGTCGACGTCTTTGTGTTATTTGTGTATGTACAGAGAATGCTATATCCATGACATTGAGAATTACGTTGACAACTTCTTAGTTTATCCAAGCAATGGCTCAGAAACGCCCCCTCATACTCAAGCCTCACGTTTGGCGAGAACATATCGCCCCCGTCGAAGCCCCTGAGTCGTTCAGTGGGCTACTTGACCTCATCCTTGATGTCCCCTCAGCTATTTCAGGAGCTAGTGCTTTGCTATCAAGCAGTGACAAGAAGTCTATGCAGTTACTTGAATACGAAAACTTTCTCATCCAGAGATTCAACATTCTTGACAATTGGCGAGGCCTTTGTCACGGTAGCGCTACGGCGCATAAACGAGGGCCCTTGTACTGGTCTGTTCCTTCCAGAGCGAACAACCCCACAGATAGTGACCCTACGGACAAGTTGTTTCCATTTGCACTGGTCTTCTCTTCCATCGGGAGCGCTGCTCCATGGATACTCTGCACCAGTACCATGCTCGACGTCCTCGACACAATCTTACTCCTTCGCAAGTCAAATTCCACAAGTGGTGTTGTACTGCCGTATTCTGACGAGGCCTTTGAGAGAAGCAGTCAGAGTCATGGTGCCTCTGGCATAGTATCACTTGGACAAGCGGATGCCGATAAGCTGGCCCGTATGCTGTGCCAGAGCATCGAGTTCTGCTACCGCATCGAGAATGGTACATTTGGCCCACAGTCAACAGGCTATGTGCAGTCTCTGTTGCTGCGGTACTTCAAACATCGTGGGCTGAGTCGGGAGCTCCAATGGTGTGAGGCCATCAAGGACATGAGGGGCCCTGATGCGAACTTTGGTGTCGAACTGATGCAATTCAGGCCGTAGCCCGTGCTGTAGGGCTATAATGAGTTCAGTACATTGTTGTAGGACTACGGGGATAGCAAGTGAGATGGTTAAATCATTTCCAGGCATCGCAAGACTTTTGCATCCATGCTCCTCCTTCCCTCTCAAGCTGGAGAGGGGCGGTAAAAGACAATTAGGCATATCCGAAGAATTTGCTGGTCTTCTGAGTTCTTGGATAAATTCCCCGCAGGCTGTTTTGGTCAACGCCCAGGCCCGAGCCGTACGAGATCGATTACAACCGGCCTCATGGCTAATAAGGAACCTGGTCTGGCGGGGTTCAATGCAACGCTATGATGATCATATCCCAACTGGACGAATGATTGTTCTTGTTATAAGAATGGAGCTATAGTGCCTAGACCTCTTGCTTGATCTTGGTCATCACATTTATCCGGTACTTGCATATAAAACTGGATGCTCTAAGCCGCAATATATTCTCCTATAGCTCTCAATGGCCCTAGGGCAGTTTGAGCGAACGTACTGAGTTGTTAGTCATGAAGCTGTCAACGCTATCCTTGGCATTGCTAGGCCTGGTACCTATTGCATCAGGTCTAGGTCAACAGCCCATCGTCGCCTTCAACAGCTCAGACGACGCATTTCAGATCGTGGGCAGTAACATCAATGCAGGCCAGATTCGTGTCTCCAAAAGCGAATACTGGGGTGTTATCCGCGCCGCGGGCGATCTTGCTGTTGACTTTGGGCGTGTCACTGGCACAAACTTCACGCTCAGCAATGGGGAGACCGATGCATCGCCAGCAGAGTACAAATTTGAGCCTGTCGATGTAAAGAATAACACACATGTAAGTACATGGTCCTCCAAAGAAGTGCCCGCTAACATCTACAGTACCGGACCCTTGACGAAGAAACGTTTTCCGGGCCAGCATACTCTAACCCTGATGCTTCCAACACGGTCATTATTGTAGGTACAATTGGTCATTCCGACCTCATTGACAAGCTCATCGAAGACGGCGCAATTGATGTTAGCGACGTCGATGGCAAATGGGAGGCTTTTGTGAGCCAACTTGTCCAAGATCCCATCAACGGCACCTCGCAAGCCCTAGTCATTGCTGGGAGTGACCCCAGAGGAACCATCTACGGTATCTACGATATCAGTGAGCAGATTGGAGTTAGCCCATGGTACTGGTGGGCTGATGTGCCGGTGCGAAAACGAGACGAAATCTATGTGCTCTCTACACCCAAGGTTCAGTCATCGCCATCCGTTAAATACAGGGGCATCTTTCTGAATGATGAACAACCGGGACTTTCTAGCTGGGTCGGGTAAGTCAATAGTCTTGCTTACTATCAGAGTCTAACACAGTCAGGTCACGTTGGGAGCCAACTTGGAATGACGCTGCTCCATACAACCACGAGTTTTACGCCCTCGTCTCAGAACTGCTACTACGTCTTCGAGCCAACTACCTCTGGCCAACCCTTTGGGGTAGTATGGTTTACGTCGATGACCCTCTCAACCAGCCACTACTCGATGCCTACGAGATAGTTCTCGGCGGCTCTCATACTGAACCCATGATGCGAGCACAGAATGAATTCCGAACGTTCTATGAAGGAGAATGGCAGTACAATACCAACAATGAGACGATTGATGAGTACTTCAGTTTTGGCGTTGAGAGAGCCAAGCCCTATGCTCGCAATAGTCTGTGGACTATGGCGATGCGAGGAACTGGCGATACAGCTATCGAGGGCAATCTCGGCATCGATGCAATCGTCAACATGCTCGAGACACTTGTCGACAACCAACGGACTATTCTACAGGAAGGCCTTGAGATTGATAATCTGACTGATGTTCCATCCTTGTGGTGCCTTTACAAGGAGGTTCAATCCTACCAAGAACGAGGCCTGGTTGTCCCAGAAGACATAACACTTCTATGGGCCGACGACAACTGGGGTAATATCCGTCGCCTCCCTCTTGCAAATGAAACCGCCCGCTCCGGTGGTGCCGGGGTTTACTACCATTTCGACTATGTTGGCGACCCCAGGAACTACAAATGGATCAACACGATTCAGCTTGAGAAGACAACCGAGCAGATGACGCTGGCCTACCACAGGAACGCTCGTCGAATCTGGATCGTCAATGTCGGCGATTTAAAGCCCAAAGAGATCCCCATCAGCCATTTCATGGATCTCGCCTACGACACTGAGCGATGGGAAGCCGACGGCACGACGAAATGGGTCGAAGCTTGGGTCGAGCGAGAATTCGGCAGTGAGCACGTCGAAGCCATCACAGACATCATGACACGATACGGTATGTACGCAGCCCGTCGAAAATTTGAGCTCTTGGAACCACACGTCTACTCGGTCATCAACTATCACGAAGCCGAGGCCATTCTGGAGCAGTGGGCTACTCTGAAACAGGACACCCAGGCTCTCTTTGATAAGCTAGACTCTGGGTACAAACCCGCATTCTTCGAGATGCTGTTGCATCCCGTGCTTGGTGGAGAAATCGTCAACAAAATCCAGATCTACGGCGCTAGGAACCAGTTGTACGCTGGGCAGAAGCGTAACTCTGCTAATGACGTTATCTGGGAGTCTGTGGATCTCATGTATAAAGACTCGAACCTTACCCAGAGGTGGAACGAAGTTCTAGATGGGAAGTGGGCACATATTCTTGATCGTAAGTGATAACTCTGCTTTGTATTGTCTCGTCTAACGATATAGAAACGCATTTGGGATATGATGGGTACTGGCAGCAACCCATGAGAAACACCCTTCCGGACTTGAGATTCGTTCAGGATGTCTGGCCTTCACTTGGAGGACAATATGGAGTGGGAGTTGAGGGATTGAATGCTACCATCCAAGGAGATAGTCGTTGGCACCCTTTGTCTACCAACGTCCTTAACCTTCCGCCCCTGGATCCTTATGGAGCCCAATCGCGATATCTCGACGTCTTCTTCCGGGGATCCAGTTCCTGTAACTGGTTCGCCACACCATGGGAGGACTATGTATTGCTCTCACAGTACAATGGAACAGTTGGTGGACACAATGGCAGCGATAGCCGTGTCTATGTCACAGTGGACTGGGACAAGGCTCCGAAAGCTCCAAACACCACCGAGGTCTTTATCAACATCACGAGTGACTGTCGCGGCTTTGAGAAGTATGCAGGCCAGGAACCGCGCGTGCTCGCAACGGTCATCAACCGAGAAGTGACTGATGACTTTGAAGAGGGCTTTGTCGAATCTGATGGGCACGTTTCAATCGAAGCATCGCACTACCAAGGCATATACAAAGGCGACTCTGATGACGACTCTCTTGAATACCATACTATCAAAAACTACGGACGTACCCTTGCAGGTGTTGGGCTATACCCTCTTGATACTGAGAAGCTCGAGGTTGGTGAAGGCCCTGCTCTCGAGTATGACATGTACCTCTTCAGCAACCATTCGGCTGTCAATGTGACACTCTTCATCTCCCCCGCAGCCAACTACCTTGGAGATCGAAATCCACTCGAATATGCCATCGTTTTATTCCCATCCGGAGAGGACCAACCCGACCCGACAGTTGTTCAACCCATCGGGCCCAATGTGGGTAGCAACATGCCCGAAGGATGGGGCTATGCTGTCGCCAACGCCGTCTGGGGTGTGCACGGAAACTACACAACATCTACATTTGAAGTTCCTAAAGAGGGCGCATACACTCTCCGAGTCTGGGCGTTGCTGCCGAATATTATGATCCAGAAGATTGTGGTCGATCTGGGTGGTGTAAGGGACTCGTATCTTGGACCACCAGAGAGCTTTCTGCTGGGGAGGGATGAAAAGGGGCGATACAATGGGACATCATTTCTGAGTACGCCGGGAATAGTGGGAGGAACGTCTGGACAGTCTTAACAGCGTTCCATGTCATGGTATCTTAACTGCTTACGATACCAGTAATAATAAGTTTACATGTCCATGTTCATAGCGTGATCCGCTCGCAACGCTCCCACTATTTCATCCATTGACTCCGGATGCCAGCTTCCGGCTAGATACGATACGGCCTTTAGCCTTCCCAAACGTAACCAGTCGGGTATTCACAAGAGTCCACACATGGCTAGAAACACCTCGTTGGAACGTTCCTCACCGTTCACGTCTCCAATATAGCCTAAACTTCCTGAACCGATCTTGGTAAAGGCAACTGAGGCCTCCGTAGGTGCCTCCGTGCCAGTGTACCAGGCCGCTGTTCTCTCAATCCCTCTGACAAACACTGCTTTATGACTATAGGTCGTGGCAAGTTGGCTTGTCAGATGACCATCGAGAATATCAAATTGTAGACATGCGGTACTCTCAGTATAAGACCCTCTTTTCCATGCCAGGCCCAATTTAGCAAAGAAGCGGTTAAACTCGCCCTCTGTTACCATGCTGCTGAAACAACCCGCCGCCACCACTGTAGCCCCTTCCCGAAGGCGGTCTATAACGCGTTCCCATACCTTTTTGTGACGTGCAATGGCTGCATCGCCGATGAGAATGACTGGAGGAGACTTGTGACTGAGTATGTCGAGGGTGGCATCTGGTGTTGCGACATTGACCAGCTGTGTTTTCGAGGTTATGTAAGAGATGAGGTTGCTGCATACATCGTCAAACAACGACTCGCCCCCAAGATATAGTGCAAGTACATAGGGGGGACTGATTTAGGTTTGGGCGATGAGATTTGATGAGGACTCAAAGTAATGTCGATGAACTCAGGTTCGGCCGTCCCATTACAGGCGGCGACTTTGGCGGCTGTATCAGCGTCGGTGTTCAGATCCCTTGGGATTTGCAAGAGGCCAACGCTCAGTCCCTCGAACTCCCATCTATCTACCTCACGGAGCAAGACTTCCCATAGATCCTGGTTCTTGACGTCATGACCATCGCGCAACTTCCATCCATTGCGAGCCCAGGCTTTGGCCCAGCCTGTAGCTCCCTCAACAACATAGGACGAGTCAGTCGCAATCAGGAGATCATCAAAGCCCTCGGCTCGCCAGTCACAGAGACGTAGTGCAGCAATCGCTGCCCGGAGCTCGGCTCGATTGCTGGTGTCGACAATGACATGTCCAAAAGGGCCCCTTTCCTCAAGTCGACCAGTCACAAAACCACGGTTACCGCTGTTATTGCTTTCGAGTGGGCCGAAAACAACTGCCCAGCCTGCGCGAGGGTCTGGCTGTCCATTGTTGATGCAGGCACCGTCGGTGTATACGAGTACTTGTTTCTCATAAATGTGGTGGACAAGCCGAACTGACTGAATGCTTCCAACGTAAGTTGGGATATATTCCTCGAGTAGACGGGTGACGGGCATCTTGTGTTTCTTCTTGGTAGGAAATGACAACCCCCTGCTACGCCTTATCTCTAGTCGTTGGCGCCTCTCCGAAGGTGTCGGGCTCGTCTCCTGTGAGTTGGTTGAGCCTTGATATATACGGGTAAAACTCGACGTGTCAGCTTCGACCATAGTCAGAGCATCCTCACTCTCATGCCAGGCGTTTCGACATCTATAAACGACCAGTTCAGCCTCTTGTCGGCAACCAGGAATGCAGGCAGGCGGAGGGAGACATTGCTCGTCCTCAATCAAAACATCCCAGAAATAGGGATTCACAGAATTGACCTCAAGACAAAGCTCACGATACTGGCTCTTTAAAGACGAAGCCAATGATTCAGCACGACCAAGGTCCATGGAGCTCATCTTGATACGTGCAAGGTTTCCAATGGGCCGATCAATATCGTCAAAGGAGGAGTCTGGCTCAAGGAAATCCAACAAGCGCTCTAGACGAACATTATGAACACAGGCGCAGTCGAGATGGAGTCGTAGTTTCAGGAGCGTGAGGGCCACGAGATGACTGAGGCTGAGATCCGAAATTCGAGCGCTGAGTTGATCCAAGGGTTCGAAAGCGTTAGCTCCACGGAGGTTCAAGAATGATGATTGGGAACGAGCCCCGTGACTGTTCGTCGCCCACTATTTGATGAAATCATAGCAGTCTTGCTCTCGGTCAAGCTGTAGCATAAGATGGGGGATCAGGTCGCGCAAATTGAAAGGGTCCGTAAGATCATGGCGCAGCATTGAGCTGAAGTGGTCGAGTGCGGTTTCTGAATCGGATCGTTCACCGTTTTGCAAGACCTTATCGGTAGCGGAGAACCACGTCATCAATGAATCTCTGTCCATGTTGACTGAGACTATCATTGACGAAAATGAGGGGAAATTGATTCAAGGGAGGTAGGTTGTGTAGATGACGAACTCAGATATCTTGGTGCAACAGAAATCAAGACTAGACTAACCCCCGTTAGCTCGGTTACTATTACTGTGTGACTATCTGCATCAGGCAGTCACGACACGTCGTACAAGTCACAGGCAGCCAGGGATAGTCCGTAACCATCCATGACTTAGCATCAAACTCCCACCAAACATGTACAAACCGTGTAACGAATACAATCCACATCACGTATCTCAACTGTTTTACTTGTGTAACAAAGGTTTATTATGATATGTGAAAATCTGCTTGAAATCTAAATAATTTTCCATGATCTATAAGTAAACATTTGTAACAAAGAATGAAGTGAATATAATCTCAATGCGCCTTACCGGGCACACTCATATTAGCCAAGAACTGCAAAGTTAGTCATGAAAGCATCCTAATCCTTCGAAGCAGTAGGCCCTCCAAATTGTCTCGGGGGCGAAAGGAGGACACTAGGTGCAACAACATCGTTTTCTATTTTGAGGTCGAAGAGAGGTTTCTGACTCCTGACTACATCTGACCTATACTTGGAATTCCGCAGGGCAACACGCGGTTAGCTGCACGACATGCCCCATATTAGATCTACAGGATCTCGATGAGAAGGATCTCCAATAAAGAGAAATTCTGCGTGAATAGAGATTAAGGAGCAGAGTAACTCACGACAGACCCGCGCAAGTCACAATGTCATCAAGATAGTGGACAGGAAACAAGTAACTGATAGGGAGGCATAAACCTGTCCAAGGACAAAATGATAGACCGAGCTCATAGGCTTTTATTGATCTTTAATTAAACTTGCTAGGAGACAAATAGAATCAAAAGATTGTAGGTCCTCGCGCTTCTGAGATATAAGATTTACAGCGTCTCTCGCCAGCCGTGTAGATCTTGGATCAATGAATGGTGAGACTTACCCTCTATGGGCTGGGGATGGCCTCCACAGAGTTAATAGAGCTTGGATTGATTACTTGTAACCCAAAGTATATGCTGTATATACATCTAAACAGCATCAAGTCAGGTTCATGTTGATTAACCGCATCAGCTAGGTTTCCAGAGCTATTGAGCGCCTAAGGTTGAACTGCAGATGCATGGTTCCCGCTTACATACAGTAGCTTGAAGTGCCAGATGTGATACAGTATCGACGATGATGAGCCACCACGATGTGGGTGGTGTGGGAAAGATGCCGTTGTTACTAAAGATCGACCTGCTTTCAAGCATGAACGAGCTCAATAAAATAGATGAAACTTGTCCTTATCGAGAGTCTATTAATAGCTGACCCCGCCACTCCATTAAATCGCGAGCCACTTAACTAAAATACCAGCAAGCCCCTCTTCTAACTGCTTTATAGATATTGCTACGCCCGCTTGTACAGGCAGATATGACCTTCACTCGTCATGTTGCTCCGCCTTATTCCAATACCATGGCTCACCAGTCGTGCTACCAGTATACACCGGCATGATCCTGAGAGTACTTCGGTCGACCTGAACACGGGCCTCCATTATGACGACATTTCCTCATGGGAAGGTAATTCGGCGCAGATACCAATCTACGATATTGTAAGTGATATCGAACTCCACAGGCACTCATGTTGAGGACTCCCCAAGTATCTGACTCGAAAAAGGCCCCTAAGAAGAAAAGGATGGTGTCAATATGGACCTGCTGCTGCTGTGGGACTGGCGGCACGCGTGTATCTGGTTAATTGTCCCGGATGCGGAACAGCGCGATGCCCATACAGTCGAGTGGAAAAGAAAACAGTTCGAGAATAAACGACTACTCTCCCGGCTTATATATATATTCCTCGCGTGTCTTATGAGGCTTTGTATTTCTTTAACTGTTACTCCTACGAAAGCCAAAAGACACGAAAGTACACCAGGTCTATGCAGAACCGATCACGACTACATCACTGGCTTTTCTTGTATGATAGTCCCAATAAATCGAAATTTAGTCTTTTGTATTCAGATTGAAACGTCTACTCATGGACATAATTCAAATTCGGGTGACTACGCACCCATACCTCAAAGCAACTCTCATTCTAAACATCGACACCTGGCGTCTTGCTTCAATTACGCAATCCGCTCGCTGAGGTTCCAACATGTACCCCCTAATACAAGGTCGCGAGTACATCACTAAGGAATAACGATTATGGAGACCAAAGGCTCTTCATGAACCGGCGCAAGACGTAATATCCCGAATCGCCGGTAGTCTGTGCATTTATGGCAAAGATGCTATACAACGACATCGGAACGATGTGTCTCGCATAGCCACTTCATGACGCACCTGAGCCACACTAAAGGCTCCACCATTTGTGCTGGAGTTGCGCATGTGATGGGAAGGCCTCATTTTCTAAGGCGATGGTCTGCCTTAATCGGACTGCAGCTCTTGTAAGTAGTCCAGCTCACCGGTATTACAAAAAGCCTGCTAGGGGACTAAGAGCCTCGGCGATTCTTCTCTGCAGGTCGCATCATCGTACAGAGATGATTCGATATTAAGTGAGCACCAGGTCTTCATACGCAGGTTCTCGTCTACTTCTGTACGACCTGTGATATACTGATCTCCCGAAGACATGAATTCAACTACCGTGTCTAGACCATATCGGATCTTGCGTTGGTAGCGCAGGTGCTTGCGTCTACGACTGGATCTATACGTCTCGTCAGTTGTCTGACGCAACCACTCTACACCAATAGCTTGACGCCATTTTCCAATATTTTCTGAATACCCAACCTATTAAGCAGCCACTCTTCTCACCTCCAAGCCAGGATGGAAACAAGACTCGCTAAATACCTCTATAAGAAGCCCCCAGGCAGTTAGAAGAGCAAGTGATAATTCGTTGAGCCCCAGAAATGCCGAAATCCCTTCTTCTTGCATAGAGAGTATCGCAGCTGCAAATGTGATAGGCGAAACTACCTGATTCGGCTCAGGTGATTAGAGCTATCTAACCTTTTGTACCCCTATCGGAGACTTACATAGAGCAGGAACTGGGTCGGCATTCGGCTACCTTCAGCTGCTTGAGCCTGACGATGTGAAGTACGATTTTCGGCGTCGGTCATATACAGGTTGAGCTAAATCCTACATGTCAGATCTTTTTGTTCACCCCAGTCTCAGGTCATATGTGTACCGTCTTTTCATGATCGTCACATCTTGTGCGAATATTCTGCAACTGTTTAAGGCAGTTCCTGCAGTCTGCAAAAGTCTGTTTGATTGTTGTAAGAGACCGACGTCCTGGGGGCGTCCCAAACTGTTCCTTAGAACCAAAGTTATCCCAACAATTGATGACTGTCTCCAGGCACATGATCAATTCACTCAGCATCTGCCGAGTCATATTGATCCGCGCAGCAATTCCTTGTGACTGATCATAGGTCAAAGGTCGTGGTTTCGGGAGATCCAATTGAATCTTGACGGCCTGTAATACAAATTAGTCGCACTGGCCTATTACATCTTGCTGCATTTTTACATATTGCTCCACCCTTTGTTGAAACCTTTGAGCCGTTCTCGTCCACTCTTCTTTGAATCTCTTCAATTGGCATTCTAGGCACGTCAGGAAGTACTCCCCAGGGTCCAGTATTGGTAAGTTAGCGTCGCATCTGCCGTCCGTGAGAGGATCTATTTGTAGCTCGCCTTCAAAAAAGCTATCGACAGTTGCTCTCTGATCTTCGGGCTGATAATATGTATCAACATCACCATGGGCAGTCCATACATTATGATCGATAGCGGTGAGAAGAATCGATATTTCTGCTTCGCAAAGGTAGCCGGCCTCGTTAGTCGATAGCGGCGAGTCATCCCCCAGGAAACTCATGTCATGAACATTTCTTAGGGAGCAACCATCTTGCTTTAGGCGTGGGTCTCTTGGCTTCTGTCGAGCGGAAGTCCAGGAGTAAAACGGTAGATGAAACGCAAGCGAGAAGCTAGGGAATCCGCGACACTACACATCGTATATTCAGCAAAGCTCTCTCATAACCTACATGTCGCAACTGACCTCGTTGTAGGCTCCAATGTAAGGTTTGAAGGCAATGTAATAGTGGAAGAAGCCGCCTAGGGCAATGACTTGCCTGAGAGGCGCAGTTGCCATAAGTGCTACCACGCCGTGACTATCCAAGTCCGTAACGAAACTCAAATCTAGTTACTGGGAGCAACAATTGAGACGAGAAATGGGGGGGACTTACATTACACGGCGATCAGCGTTCAACTTCGCTGGGCTTCGGGTCGATGGTAGGGCATGGAATATCTGCCATGCTCGTCAATCAATAAGATATTAATACGCGATCATAAAGAACGGAACTTACCTTTTCCAGTAGCTTCAGATACATTCCATGCACAGTGAGTGGCTTGTAGCCTCCAAGCGTGATTGAGGTTGTGCCATTATTTGTTCTGTCATGAATCGAGCCAACGTTGCTCTGGGGAAGCACGGGGCTGTTCGATCGTAGTTCCAAGAATGCATTCGGACAAGAGAAACTATCCACTACTTCGGCTTGGTACATTCGAGTAGGTTCGACATCTCCTTTGGTCATGAACCAATAAACTAAGTTGTCCTCTCCAAGATCTTCGGGGTCGATGTATTTATCGTTCTCGCTTAGTAGCTGATTTAAGTTGTATTGCAATAGCCTTAATCTCTGTTGACATACTTCGTATCCCGACGTTTCTTGGCCAGTACGTTCAACGTTCATCCTACTGGTAACTTGCACAGGTTGAAATTGATCTCGTCTTTCCTCCTTTCCAAGTTGGTTAGGTATCTTATGCAAGGCTTGAAGTAATCAATTGTTACTTACTAATCTTGATGTTTGTGAGGACCTCTGACATCGCGGTAGCGAGCGGCGAACTCTCTTCCTAATTGGAGACATACAGTAGAGGCCGGAAGACTTGAGTTGCAAACTAGCAAGTTCACGGTTATCTTAGACCTGGTCACAAAATTCGCCCGCTTGGCTGATCGGTATGTTGGTACGGGACAGGTGGAGAAGGAGTAGCGTCAACAGCCGACTTAGAAGCACTTAAATACTGGAGTCTGTTCAGTAACTCGGAATTTAAGGTCGTGTGAGGCCCTTTGTTTCGTGATACCTTTTGTAAATTGGTTGTGCTTTCGGTGAGCCAAACTACCAAAGGAATTCGTGGTCTGGTAAGGCGGGCAATCCCTTTGTAAAATGAGGCCCATTGTGTCACCTCCGTTGTTGTGGCACGATCTTACTGGCCTCGAATAATATCACCCACTACCTCATTGAGTCGTTGCGGGTAGGGCATTTGCGTCATTACCTCAAGCAAGGGTCTAAAAAAGCGTAGGTAAAGTGTTGCTGTGGTTTTCTATCCCACTTATCAAAAAGTGAAACTAGCAAGATGCCTCATGATCTTACCCAACTAGCTGTGGTAAATAATAGTAAGCCATTTCCTTGTTATTTATTCCTGATAGATTGATTAACATCATTATCTACTGTAAATACTCAGCTCCTTGTAGACGAAATTCCATTGCGCCAGAAAGCGCTCCAAGTCTTTCTTGCCTGGTAGCCAGCGAAGCCTTGGAGCCACTATTTGATACGCACTGGGACTCTGTCCAAGTCGGGAATTTAGAGATTCAAGGCAGGGAAATATTGTACCTCTTACTATACAACTGAGAAACTCTAACAATAACATGTTCCATCGATCGAATCCATGCAAACCAATTGGGGTGTGATGATTGCTTCAACGGCTACAAAACTAGACCAAGATCTCTTTCCAGCCAAGGAAGTAGAAAACCTGGCCCTGTTCTTCTACAGTAAAAACGCGAGGAAAGCTGCTCCATATGTACCACTTTATTCCATCACCTCTCCAGTAAGGAAGTCACGGGTTTTTAGACATTCGTAGAAGGAAGGGCCATCCCGACGTGAAGGGCCGGCTCATTAATGTTGTTGTTCTTGTAACTTGAGAGAATGTCGAGTTAGCAACCTATGTATACTCCGGCTTGGTGGTCTAGGCTTGATGCTCGAAAATAATAGACAATATCAGAACCTTACCTTAAAACTGCAATCGCCCCAGGATTTAGCATCATCTGGAATGTGAAATCGACCGACCATCCAAGCCAACGCTTGGCGAAGCAACGAAGGATGAGACCATGTGCAACCTGCAGACATACCCTTTAGCTATCACTTACAAATGCATAGGCAAGGCAGAAAATGGATGAGCAAAAGTGGCGGAGGTTGATGTATGGAAAAATTAGGAAGTGAGAGAAGCATACAACGAGCACATCGACTGGTTTGTCTCCTTTCATATAGGGCTTCTGAATATTCCGGATTTGCAAAATGAGTCCGTCTAGACGCTCCGTGACTTGCTGCATAGACCTAAAGCAAATGAATTAGCCGTGATACTTTAGGTTGAGGCAAAAGTGAATTCATACTCTCCACCTTCACATCCATCCCTCCAGATATCCCACTCCCTTTGCTGGTCCAGGCCCTTTTGCTTCCTCAACTCTCGGATCTGTCCGACTTTAAGCCCTTCATATTCGCCATAGTCCCATTCCGCGATATCCTCAGTATAGGTAACCTTGCCTTGCACCTCAGCGCCTTTGAAAGAAGGCAACATGATCTCGAAAGTCTGTTTTGCTCTCTTCCTCGGGCTGACGAAAGTGTGTGCGAGGCGCGCAGGGTCGAGGAGTTTGCCAGCACCCACGAGCGTCTTCGCACTTGATGAAACTTGTTCGACACCCGCTGGGGTCAGCTCTATATCGGCAATGCCCGTGTACCTGCCTAGTTTGGCCCATTCTGTCTCGCCTGTTTGTGAAGCTTTCGTTAGCCGAATGCGAATTATGAGAGGGGAATCTACGTCAACCAATTTTACACGGCTAGAAACTTACCGTGCCTTACAAGGAAGACACGAGGTGTGAGAGCGTCTTGGTCAGACATAGTGTGATTGCCTTGACTTGAGGGTGATGTAGAGTAGATTCAAAAAGGATGTTTCAAGTCATCTAGTCATCTACTCTGGCGGACGGAAGCTCTTCAGGGCATCAGGCCATTTGATTGTAGAGTCAAGTCCACCCCGCATGTAAAATATCACTTCCGTATTAGTCATCTTGTTCCTAGCGGGTGTGGTAGATAGGATAGTCCGAGTAGTCCAACTTAACATTATCTGTTATTTACAAGTCATGAGTGTCGTGGTTGTAGGCCCAAATAACCCAAAGAAACAAAACTAGTCATCCTCTGGAATAGGCACCGCCTTTCCGCGAGTAAATGACACGCTGTCGACAAAGAAATCATAGACGGATCCCTCGTCGACCGCGAACTGAATACATAGATCAGTCTCCTCGATGCTTGGCCTAACATACTGGAAAGTACCGGTGAACTCGTGATACCGATTGTCGTTGGGCACAGTGACCTGTCCCGCGTAATACGCAGAGTCGATGTACAATTCAACTCTGTTCGCATCGTTTCTGCATTCATAGAAGCCTCCGTCTCTCTCGACCATGCAATTTTGCTTGATCCACGCTGTAAAGGTGTATTCGTAACCTTGGTCGACACCAACGCGCTGGCAGATGCCAAAGTCAGATGAGATGTATGGGCCCGACATTTGGCTAGAGAATCGATTAACCTGATGACCAGCGGATGAGTTTAAGAAGTGGACGTGTCTTACTAGCATTGATTTCCATCGCGCTGGTTGGATCTAGACAGCTCGGCAGAGGCGCCTCCTCTGGCCTCCCAAGGAGCACGGTCTTCGTTTTCAAACCCACCGTTCCTAACAAGTTCGACGGTCGGAACAGGTTGGTCGACAGGAATTGACGTTGTGGTCTCTGCACTGGTAGTAGTAGACACAACGATGGAGGTCGAGGCTTCGGTCGTAGTTTCAGGTTCCGCAGAAGTCTCGCTCGTCAAAGTCAGAAATGTAGAGGTCTCGATAGTTGCAGTTGATTCGGTGACGGCGACTGTTGTCTCCGTTGTGAGCTCCTCAGTGGTAGTAGCTACGATCGCCGAAGTTTCAGTAGTACCGATGCTTGCAGCAGTCGTTGATTCAGCCTCACTGGTCCAGATTGAGACGGTGGACGAGCGAGGCTTGGGGGCGCACGCCTAATGAGATTAAGCTTGAGTTTTCCCGATGTTAGAGGGCACACCTACGCGAGCGGCGCAAAGACTAGCACCCACCAGAAGCTGGCCGAGGGTTGTAGGGACGTGCATCTTGAAGGACTTGGTGAAACGAGTGGAAAAGTGAACGACAAAACAAAACGAGAGAGACGAGATGGAAGTTGGGAGATTTCATTAAAATAACAGAAAAGGAGTAATTCCCAGTACTTGTCATAGCAGAAAACAAATTCAGCTGGCCAAACTATTGATTTGGAAACGCCACAAACGGTTGAGGATGCCCAAACAAAGACTAGCCTTTTAATAGTCTCAATAAACGCCCCACTGCTAATTTCCGCAACGTCCACTTCGTATGCTCAAGGACTGCTACTCTTTGTCGGCAAACTTTAGGTTAAGCTTAGCCAAACAGAGATTCCCCTATATAATACTTATATCCTATTTAAACTAGCCTAGACTACCTATAACTTAGAATAATTAAGGCTCTTATAAAAACCTTATTCTAATGCTTAATTCAGTATATTATAGCTGCTTATCACACTCTTTGTTATTATTCAATTTTAGCTACCGACAATTCCGCGCTATTTCCAACACAAGCCGCAGGTATACACTAGACTCGTTCTACTCTCGAGACTGACGGCCCTTTGTAAGCATCATCAATATCGTCGAGTAACTCGGGGTCCAAGTTCGTCTTGTTGTCCTGAATCTTACTAGCTGCTGCTGCTGCGTCGCCCTTTCGCCCAGTATCGAATAACACAGAGACTTCCTCGATAGTCATGTTTCTGCAGATTGAAGTCAGTAATGAGCCAGGTGGAGGAGTGGAAGTGAGGACATACCTTGTTTCAGGGAAGAAGAACAGGATGAGAACAAGGTACATGGCGATGACGGCAATATAGACGATATAACTGTTGCTGGTTAGTGATTCCGTGCTGTATTGTTGGAATTAGACTTTCACTTACTATTTCCACGCAATCGCATCAAGGGCCACAGGATTGACCCATTGATTGAAAGCCAATGCCACACTCTGAACACTAAGCTCAATACTTAGGCCCTTGAGCCTTAGGTTATAAGGTAAGATCTCGGCACCATAGGCGAATGGCAGTGGTGACCAACTGATGCAGTAGAAAGTCTTGAAGAGGTACATCATGGGCACCACCGCAATACCCAAGCTTGGTGAAGGGGTCTCGGCAAAGGCACCACTAAGGCCAGTGATGATGGCGTAGACGAAACACATACCAGCGGTACCCGTGATCCAGAGGGTACGACGTCCGACACGCTCAGCGCTCATGGCTCCTGCATAAGCCCAGATAAGAGACCAGATGGCCATACCTCCATTGATTCCAGTAATAGCATCAGGCGAGGTGATGCCGACAAGCTTCAGTGCTGGTGACAGGTAGTAGGCGATGATTCCATTGCCGACCCAGTTGGAACCCGTACCCATGGTTACAAGGACGAGGAGTCGACGCCTGTTGCCAGGGGTTTTGAGGAAGTCGCCGTACTTGGAATTGTTGTTCTCCTTCTCGAGCTGAAGAGCCCGGCAGATCTCATCGTACTGGTATCGGACCAGCTCGTCGTCAATGTCGCCATTAGCATGCTCATCGGCAAGGATCTTAAGCGCCTCTTCGGATCGGTCGTGGTCGATGAGCCATCGCGGGCTCTCGGGTACGAATAGAAGATGTACGAGGACTACAGCGGGGGCAAAAGCCTGGAACAAGCAAGGTGCTCGCCACCTCCACTCGCTTGATGGCCAGGACAATGTGCCGTAGCAAAACCAGGCGGCGACGATCTGGCCGACGTAGAAGTTGCTGTAGTATGCGGTGGCCACGTATGGTCGTAGACGAGGATGGGCTAGTTCTTGGAGGAGGGCGATGCCGGTGATTTTACCAAAAGGGCCGGCTGCATAGAAGATCAGTTCTCCTCGTCTTACTGAAGGTATGTGTCCAAGAGCTAAGACATACCTGCACCGATAATAACTCGACCACCAATAAAGGTCCCAATGTTCTTGGCAAATGCGTTAAGAAACGCACCAAGGATCAGCAGAACGGAGCCAACAGCCAAGCACCATTTTCGGCCCCAGAGGCCGTTGATCCAAGAAGCCACGAAGGGAGTAACAATAGCTGGGAGGAACAGACTGGCGGAGATGAGACCTAGCACATTTCCAGAAGGATTGCTGAAGTATTCCTCCCATTCAGGAATTGCTTGTAAACCGTTCATTAAACTGGCGTCATAGCCAAGATAGAAGACAGCGAGGTAGAAACCAACACAATGATAAACGTTTTTGCGTAGGCTTGGGTCTTTATACCATGTCGGATCTGTGTTGTTCTTGAGATGCTGAAATTGCATTTTCTTAGCCGCTGTGGGCTTCAGAAACTCAGCCACGGCCTTGAACATGTTGACGATTAGAAAGATGATAATACCGATGGGGACTGTGATTGAAGGAAGTGGTTCATGACGGTGTTTTATGTCTTGCTGAGCTCGTCTAGGGTGGGCCAAGCCATCCATAGTTTGAACGTGCCACTTTCTCCATGCGGGGTAAGGCTGGTACATCTGGGGTAACAATACCAATCAAAGACTGGGCTAATTTCCTAAAGTACTTGGGTGGATAGGGATGGTTACAGAGAATCGGTCCTCCCAATCGGACAGATGACCGCTGAAGTTGATCCCACGGTTGCATGTTTCCATCTGGCGAGATGATCATCATGTTATCCAAATAAGACCAATCACTCGCTTCGCCATGTGCTTTGGGAGTGGAAGGGAATAACGTCAGAGTAGAATATGCCATGTAAAAGGCCAACCGCATCGCTATGTTTACGGTTACGTTTATGCTTGTATTCACGCACTAGGGCCATAATGGAACAGAATCCGTTACAATTACCATTATGAGTGACTTTCTATCGTACCTCTGGAACATACTCGCGAGTCATGGCTGCGTATAACACAGAGATGCCTTTCAGCATTATGCGCAATCTTATGCTCATTCAAGATAAGAATGCACACCTAAGTTTTGTCAAGGTAACGTAAAGAACACAGAAGCGGTCATTAATACCAATCAATTTCTATGAAGCAGCTTCCTCGAATGCCTTACGATTCACAGCGGTCGTAGGCTCGCCACAAAACTCCCCATTCTCATCCACCACCCGCAGAATATTCTCCATCGCCTTGAGCTCAAAGTTGATTCTTGTAGTGATAGCCGCTCCACCATTGTGGCACGTCAGCGTCACATTATCCATGGCTGCGAGCTCCTTGGAAACCTGTGGCTCGTGGTAGTGCACGTCTAGACCGGCGGCCGAAATCTTGCCACTCTTTAGTGCCTCTATCAGTGCATCCTCATTAACGACCTGCCCACGGGCTGTGTTGACGAGTCTTGACCCAGTCTTCATTGCAGTAAACGCTTCCGTGTTGATAAGGTCTTGCGTCTGAGCAGTGAGCGGAGTATGTAAGCTCACGCAGTCGGAAATTGCAAGCAAGTCATGAAGAGATGAGTGATATGTGGCTTGGAGTTCCTCCTCGACCTCTGGTGGCGAACGCACCACGTCGTAGTAGTGAATTTCCATACCCAACGCCAAACGTGCTTTGCGTGCCAGCAGCTTGCTGATATTTCCCAACCCAACAATACCGAGCACATGACCTTGCGGATTGTAGGAGATATTGCCAATCAACTTGTGCATGGCGTGAAATTGCTCAGGGTCACAGCTGCGTGCTCCGCGTTGTGCGCGCCAGAAATTGCGGAACACGGATAGAATCATGAAGAGAGCTGTATCTGAGACGGCCTCGTCACTAGCACCGGCGCCGTTGGCGTACCAAATCTGGTGACGGCCAAGAGCATTCACGTCGGCCCAGTTGAACCCAGCCCCGGCCGAAGCAAAGATGCGGACTGAAGAAGGGAGAAGCGATATGAGTTCATCGTCCCATTGGCCCATCTCACCACCAGTTTGGAAGTGCGGGCGGAATATCGCCGAAAAGTCTCCATATCTGAGCCATGTCAGAGCAAGTTTTGCAACAGTGTATGAAAGGCTTACTTTTTCTCCTTGAGTGCCTTGATAAACGACTCCCTGTCAGGCTCTTGGTTTGCCACGACGTTGAATCGTTTAGTAAAGACATTGTTGTAGAAGTCGTGATTGTATTTGATGTCATCGCCAAGGCGGAGAACAGTGGGTTTATTGGAAGCCATGATCGCTGACTGAGTTGAAGTATGTTGTTTCAGGTAGCAGTAGACTGACAATCAAGTCTCTGCGCCAAATGTATTGCAATGACCCGATGTGAGTTAACCTGATGAGCTCTTTTTTAGCTTTCATAGAACGTTCGATTCTACCGGCTAGCCTGACATACGAAGACGGACAAAACGCCGCCACGGACGTAACACCGGCCTAAATCCGCTGGGGTGTGGGGGTTAGTGGCATCTACTTCTTCTATGGGCCGAAATTGCTTGAAGAGGAGAATCTTTATTCATGGAGCGTTTGTTGATGGACTTGGAAAGACGATGAGACATCAGAAGAAAATTGGTAATTTTGTGCATGGCATCAGATATTAGTCTACTCAAAGCTCTTCCTACCATCATCAGGTATCTCTGCTGACCCAAACAACCGCGGAGATATTGAAGTTAACCCTCCGTCCTACAGCCACATATACCGTCCAATAGGAACGAAGACCGTACGCTTCCACCCCCCCAGCCTATAATCCGCGGGAGAGTTGAATTCCATATATGATTTTGGCTGTTGTTGTCTATCTATAACTGATATGAATTATAATTACAGTTGCTTATCCAGTCCAAGGTGGCGTGGCTGCTGATGATCCAGGATGAGTACTCAACTCAATAATGTTTAGTCATTACGGCCAAGTCTACCTTACATGCCATTGAGTGTTTTGAGTTGCTCAATCTATCGTTGTGTTTTGACCACAGGTATGTTCTCCATAGCCTCTTGCTCATACGGCATGTCGACCAAGCGTACAAGCCCATACTGAGTTTTAAAGCCATAAATCATGCCGTCTTTGTCCTCCTCGACCCTTCTCCCAGTCTTTGTTACCCGAGTTCTCCTGCCGTGTGGGTTAGGATACAAGACTATTGGATTCCCATATTGATCTGCTGCTGGTAACAAATATTCTGCTCTTCGTTCCCCAGGGTTGTGCAGAAGTTGACTGTCATCTTCTTCACCATCGCTTTCGGTAATCAGTTCTTCTTCCCCCAGAACCTGGCGATCCTGTCCAAGGCTGGATGTGGAACTGCGGATACTTTGTCGCGAATCCTTGAATCTGGGCTGGACAGTCTGATATGACTTGGCTCCAGCAGAGGCCGATGATCGCTTCGGCTGTACCTGACGCTTTTTGTCTTGGACAATTGTGGCTGAAGGTTGGCGAGGTGACGGGCCAGTTCCTGATCTCTGATCGATATCTCCATGGTGAACACTTTCCGGCTGCTGTACTAGATCAGCGGCAGCGTCTAAAAGCTCAGCGTCACCGGTCAGCTTTACTCCGGCTTCCACCGCTTCATCATCGACAGGCTCGCCGGGAATCGACACCCATGAGGTTTCTTCCGGATCTCTCTTCACCTCCCTGAAAAGAGGTCGTTGTCGAGGTTTCTGTGTCCGCCTTGCTCGCTGTCCCCTCCCTACATCTCTCGGCCCTGACTCATTATCTGAATCTTCAGACTGGAGCTCCCCAACTGAGTCCGGGGGAGTTTGTAACAAAGGGACAGGAGTCATATATAGGTATTGCCTTGGACGAGATTTCTGGCTTCTGTTGTTGTCTTCTACTGACACCGCAACCATTCTTCGTCCTTTCTCGTCCGTTAAGACTCTCTGGTTAAAGCTGCTAGGTTGAGAGTTGGTTCTGCAGCGGCTGCTACGATCGCTGACGCTGACTTCACTTCCTACCGTCTCTGAGTCCTTGTTATACTGACCTGGCGCTTCTGGTGCTTGGAAGTCTGGGTGGGCTGGATGCCATCTTGCTCTTGGTGTGACCGGGCGTCTTTGACGAAGCCGAACTCGACGACCGGAGTCGTGGCTCATACTGGCCATCTCAACTTTTTGCGCTTCATCGTATTCGTAGTCGCCATTCCTGTCGTCTTCGTACGACCCCCAGAGTCTGTTGTAAGGTGATTTGCGTGAAGGCAGATAAGTGTTCCGTTGCCATTCTTTCATCTCTTGCTGCAGATTCATAAGTTCGATCTGTGCCTCCCATCTGGTCTTGCTCTCAGTCTCCCTCTGCTCGCTTTCCCAAGCCAGGTGTTTGGCCATGCTCAGGAGCCCTTGTTGCAACTCTGCAATTTTGATGCCCGATTCAGCCGCCAAATTGCTTTCGACTGTTTGCCTGAGATCCTCCAGCTCTTTCTGGAAATGTTCGGTTAATCGGGACAGAGCAACGGCCTTCTCTGTCTCGAGCCGTTGCTCAAGGTCAACAGCCTCCTTAGCCTTTTGTTTGGCTTCGAGAACTAGCTTCTCTTGCAGTGACGAGACCTCTATTTGGAAGCTGTCGCGTTCTGTTTGTGCACGTTGCCTCTCGGCTGTCTCTGCGGAGAATTTCTCTTCGAACACAGAGATGTCGGCTCGCAGTTCAATTAGTTGGTTCTCTAGGGCTTGCTTTTGACTCATTTCTGAAACAAGCTTCTGTTCAGCCAAGGAAAGCTCAACTCGTAAACCATCGCGCTCCGTTTCTAAAACGGCTTTCTGCTTAGCTTCAGACGCCAGCATCATCTCGGAAACCGAGAGTTTGGTTTGTAGCCCGTCCAAGTCCCTTTCTGCCTGTCCAGACTTATCGGATTCTGACATGAACATTTCTTCCGAGACAGAGAGCTTCGACTGCAAGAGTTCGCATTTAGTTTCCAACTCTGCAACCTTTTGCTTTTCGTCACTCAATCTTTCTTCCGCCGTGGAGATCTTGACTTCCAACAAATTAAGTGTAGCACTTGATTCTGCGATATTTTCCGCGTCCTTCTTGGCCTGGGCTTCGAGCTCTGTCTTTATACGGTTCAGCTCTGCCTCGAGCTGAGATCTTTGTTCAGCCAGTTGAACCTGGAGGTATTCCGCCGCATCATCCCTGAGCTTCAGGCCCATCTCCAGCTCCGCTTTGAGCTCACTTGTGATACGAACTCGATCCAGCTCAAGCTGCTGGTCCCGATCCTGGACCATTTTCATTTCCATCTTAGCCAACTCGGAGTGTAATTCTGCATCAAACCTGGGCTTCAAGTCCGACTCGAACCAGCGTTTTGAGATGGTAGCCTCTCTTTCATGGTCCGATCTTTTGGACTTGGCCAACTCTCTTTCCAAACAGGCTTTCGCAATCCGTTCCATTTCCTCTTTGCTTGTAGAAGTTGCCCTCTGAATCACAACGGAGGTCTGAGGCGGTGGAGGCTGAGAAGATTGCGGTAGTCTCGTTTGTGCCGAGTTCAGAGGCTGGTATGGCTGCGAACATGCCCCAGCATAATCCTGATATGACGGACGAGGACCATAAGGGACCATGTTTGGGGTGTAGTTGGCGCCGTAAGACATGGTTGAAGCGCTGGCGTAAGGATCATACGGCGCGTGGTAATCAGTTCTATCTTCCATTCTTACCCGGAGCCCCTCGGTGACCGAGTCGTGGTGATAATCCCTCCGAGCTAGTATGTTTCGGGGGCGGGTGAATCTTTGACGGTGCCAAATGCCGCCCGATCGGCGAGTGGAAGGCTCACTGGCACGTGTCTTGTCAGGAGAAGGCCTGGCTTGAGGATCTCGTTCTTCGTTAGAGATTATAGAGACACCGCCTTGCTCTGGGACTGGATAGTGCGTTGGGCTAGGGCTTGAGGGTCAGGATGGAAGCTTCACCGAGACAGGGCTCAACTCACGGAGCGGAGGCAATCTCGCTGTCGGAGGCGTCGTCGTCTGTAATGTAAGAAGCGTTGCGGTGATCCCTTGGAGAGCTATCCATTACCGTGCTTTGCCAACAGTTTCATGGGCTCAATTGGTGCTAGAACGGCGATTGAAAAACTGTGTAGCTTGCAGTGATATGTAAGGAACAAAAATGTGGGAGGACCAGCGCAAACTGACATGGGAATATGCAGCCCAAGAGGCGCGTAAGATGCACGTAATCATAGGCTGCCTCTTGGTAGTCATTCATAGACCCCAAATAAGACGCAGGGATAATCTACCAAGTCCCACTGTCCAGCGGCAAGCAAAGCAGGCTCGAGAAATGCTTACAGATTGCGGCTCAAGAACTGCTGCATCACACACAGGCAAGTCTCTAGATATCCCTCAAACGACTCTGCCTAACAAGCGAGTAGTAGGGTGGGATTGGTGGAGGCTATGCTGAGACTGCTGACCAGGGTTGCATATGCGGCCAGGGGATATGAGTCCGCCTGCACCCCGCTATTGATGGTATTTTCAAGCCATTATCACTATATCAGGTAATTACTGGACTTGCTTTTTCAATCAAAATTCATTCCGTATCTGTCCATACCCAAAAACGGAATCCCGGCCGCCCGTCCTAGCATCTTTGTCCTACTATTGTCTAATGTCTGGTGCCGAGATTATAGGCCTTATATCCGGCATCATCGCCATAATTGATGCATCTATCAAAGTTTGCAATGCGGCCACAGACACTTCCTCGCTGTCTTCTGGCTTCCGTGAGGCTAAGACACGACTGCCTCTTATCCAGGAAACACTCATCATCTCCATGAATGGGCTCCCTAGGGACTCAGGCCCATCTGACTCGACTCTGGCGTTGAAAAATGTCCTCGAAGGCTGCAAACAAAAGACTATGGAACTAGACGATCTGCTGCGTGCTCGCATATTGCCTGCGGGGACAGGGAGGTGGAAGAGAGTGGAAACAGCTTTGAAGACGCTGCCAAAGGAAACTAAAGTCGAGCACCTAATGGATGGCATTATAGCGGACTTGCAGGTCTTGACATTCAGCCATACCGTCAAAGCTGCCACGCGAAAAGACATGGAGACACTTATTCAGGCCGCAGTCCAAGGAAGTCAACAAAAGCATGAGAGATCCCAGAACCCGTTCATGACTTTTCATAACTCAGGTTCTGGGATACAAATTGCTCAAACGCAGAATGGTAACATGAATTTCAACACTGGAGGGGGCTCCCAGGTCAATTTCGAGGCCCCAACAGCCGGCACATTCTACTTTGGAACTGCACCAGAGACAACTCAAGACCATGTCAAAAGATAAACATAGGACCCTTTCAGCAAGCACAGTACAATCCATTCTTCGATAGACATAGATAGTTAAATTAGAAAAAATACAAAGAGCGTCATGGTATGGCTATCATATCCTAAACATCCGAATATCATTCCAAGTACTTCGTAAGATGATCATGCCCCCATTGTTTCGCAATTTGTAGGGGAGTAAACCCATAGCAATCCTTAGCTGTCTTACTCGCGCCGCCGCTCACTAGACTTCTTACAGCATCTTTGTCTCCTTTGAAGGCCATCAAATGGAGGACGGTCGCCCCATCATCATCTGCCAAGTCCAGAGCTTTTGTTTCTTGGATCAACAGTTCCAAGCCATCACTGAAACCGTCGTTGGCTGCTCGATGAAGCACCGTCCGACCTGAATTATCTCTGATTTGACACGAAGCCCCATGATCAAGAAGCACCTTGACTGCGTTGCAGTTATGTTTCCTCACTGCAATATGTAGTACAGTATATCCATGAGAGTTCTGCTGGTCTAGTAACGCCCCATTTGAAGCAAGTAAGGCAATGACCTCTGTTCTGCCCCTCAACACAGCGTGGTGAATTGCTGTGTTGCCCAGCTGATCGGAATGATTGATATCAATGCCTTGAGTCAGGAAGTACTGTAGCGTCTTGACATGGCCGAGGCCGGCTGCTCGATGGCAAGCTGTGAAGCCTTTGAGACCTGGGCTGTCTGCTTTTGCTCCATGCTCGCATAATAACCAACATGAAGAAAGGTCATCTTTCTCAACTGCCCAATCCAGTGGAGTCAAGCCCTGAGAGTCTGTTGTATTGCACGAAGCACCTTTGGCTAGTAGCAACCACGAGATGGATCTGTCCGAGTTACGAATAGCGCAGTGTAGTGCCGCGCTGCCGTCCCTGTCGCGTTCATCAAGGTTTGCCCCACGCTCTAACAACATCCAGATCACCGATTTGTTCTCCTCCCATTTATTTCTGCCTTTTATAGCCTCATGTAGCGGCGTAGTGCCATCTATAGCCTTGGCGTTCAAGTCTGCCCCGTGGTCGATAAGAAGACGAATAATCCGTGTGTGATTGTACATGATAGCCCATCTTAGAGGGGAAAACCCCAACTCTTGATCACGGTCATTGACTTTAGCACCGCTTGCTATTAGATGCTTCGTCATAGCCTCATCGCCGTTTTGAACTGCTGCTTTCAATGGGGTCCAGTCGTCTTTACTCGAAGCTCGGTTCGGGTCCGCTCCATTCTTCAAGAGGAGGTACACAATATCAGCTTCGGCTTGTGACACGGCCTCTCGAAGGGAAGTCCATCCGAGATCATCTTCCGCGTTAACCACTTTTGAGCTCCGTGCCAGCATCTCAGTAATAGAGGATGGGCCATATCGAATCGTCCAGGCCAAAGGGGTCCGCCCTTTCCTGCCCCGGATGTCGGGTCTTGCTCCCGCTTCGATCAACTGCTTCACAACCTTCTCGCAATGTGTAGTAGAGCACATCAGAGCAACGTGTAGAGGTGAATCACGGTTCTTGTCTCGAGCATTCAGATCGGCACCCTTTGCTATCAGTAGCTCCACTATTTGCTCTCTCCCGTATTTTGCAGCCCAGTGCAGGGCCGTCTGTCCGTTTGAACAGGCTGAGTTTATGCTCAAATTTGCATCTGCGGTTCCATCAAGGATACTCTGCGCCCATCTCCTCTCACCCAAGTAAACAGCGGCGTGGAGCCCTGTCATGCCCTGAACATCGTCGTCCTGTAAACCTGGCAATGTTCGGAACGCCTTTTCTACCTGGAGATTGCAGTTTAAAAACCTCAAGGCCCGTGCCTCAAGCTCGGAATTGCATCCCTCTTGCATTCCAAGTTGAAAATGGTTGAACCAATGACTTGCACAGTACTCCAACAGTGGCTGAGGAGGATCTTCCAGCAGAAGACAGTTGAGACAAGCCCTTGCAACTGCCGATTGGGCTGTTTCTGGAATGACCTTGTGTTCGACAAGATGTTTCCCCACAGACTCATGGATGAGACGAAGCACCTTAGTCTCGGGATCCATGGCTACTAATCCAGCACACGCAGACATGATTCTGGATGTGCTGGGGACATAGTCTTGGTCGAACCTCTTCTTACAATAGCCAAGGGCGAAGCTGAAGCTGATTTGGTCTACAGTGAGAGGCGTACCTGCGCTTGTGATCCAGGTCAGCGCATGTCGAGCCAGACCTCTCAGGGGCTCCGTCTGCTCCTCTGTGTCTTTCCCTTTGATCTGATTGATGGACGTTTCGAATGCACTATGAACACTCCTAGGTAGTTGATGCAGAGCTGACTTGATTAGCCCCAGATTGCCTTGTTGACACAAGTAATCCATGTCCAGTTTCGTCATCAGAAAGCTGACCCCAGTTAATCTTGTGTAATAACGCGGTTATACTGGGTTCCTGTCTCTACTCACATTCCCTTGGTTGCATCAACCACCTTTTCCACAATCTCATCCTGGATGCTCGACTGGCCTGCCTGATTGAGCCCTTCCCTCATGAACTTGTCTTTGTTGATGCGACTTCGAACGTATAGCCTGATATCTTTTGGGTTCGGCACAACTCTTAGTGCGGCATTGGGTTTCAACTGCGCCTCATTGAACACATCACTTCGAGATGTGACGAGGATCTTGACCTTGGAGCGAAGAAGCTGTATCATGTCTTGAACAAGGTCTTGGGTCTTCTCTTTATCGACGTTGATGCAATCATCCAGCGCATCCACGATGAGATAAACTTCTGAGAATGAACTAGACACAATACTGACGAGCTCAAGATATTTGTTTGCTGAAGGGTATCTGCGATTACGCCGCCAATCTTTGAAAGCGACGTTTAATTCTTTGCAGATGTCCTCACCATCCTGTTGTTGTACAAGCTGTTTCAAAATCTCTATGATGATCTGCTCAAAACATACTTGAGTGCCACGGAAGTACAGGTAGGCACAAGCAACAGATCCCTGACGGTTTTGCCTTTCGATTGAGTCAATGATGAGACACCTAAACTATCAGCGAATAGGTTTCTGGTTTACGGATGTTGTCTCACCTACGCTAATGTTGTTTTTCCAGACCCGACTGGCTCGACGGAGATGTCAATGGCTATCTACACAAGATGCTGAGAATCGATTGTTACTTACGGTCTCCATGCATCCACAGCAAACTAGACATGCCTTCCCTCCATGAAATAAGCGCAGGGCTGTCTAGTATCCAGGTCCCGGTACCAGCCACGTATTCAGCTAGCAGTGCACGATGAAGTGTGGTTTGATCATATCCGGAGGACTTTCCTTTCAGCCAATCAATGATGTCGCTTTCTGAAATGGATGTCAGTTTCAATGTAACACTGCGTGATGTCTGTGAATTCATTCGTCTTACTTTTGGGTTTGACCAAGATATTCCCCTCACCATAATGATAATGCTCAGTGATAACTGTCGACCTTATTAGATAGCTTATGCCATGGGCTCAGAGAGTTGCAAGGCACACCGGAATTGTGAAAATAGTTTTGGTGGGCAACGTTGTTCTGGATACTCTCTTCCCCTGCCTGAACAGCGAGGTTGCCGTCCCCTTGATGGAGCGGCTGGATACCACCAGCCTTGTTCTCTGCCGTGACACATCTCCTAGGATGACCTTCTGTCGCCATTCCGCTATATCCCGCGGTTATACCCGGGAGTATTCCGCCGGCCAATGCTTAGTCCGGGTATATGAAGTCATACAAGATGCCCAAGGGGATAAAAGATCCTTGGGACTTGAAGCTGACTCTTTCCTCGCTTGAGCCTCAGCAAAACACAACACCAAAGCCCAGAGCCGCATTATCCTTATGTCCAGAAGTAAACCCCGAGGTATGCAATTTAGCGCTCGTACGATCCTGGACAAGGATCTTGCTTATTATCCTCAAGAGTGAGGGGTATTGGTTGTTCACCAATTGAATAGCGAGCGTAAGCGACAGGAAAAAGCCTCATATATACAACTGTGGTATGGGTTTCCAATCAGATTCAAACGCATCCGCACCACGATACAGTCATCTTACAGGGCTTGACCGGGGTCTGCATTTCCCCTCCAATGGAGCATTCTGGCCCCCGAGAAGAGAGAGCCTACTAGTGTAAGAGTGTTATGCAGCTGCCTTTTCGGTAGCCTGTTAGCCTAGGCCTTGCGAAGTGGAAATATAACTCGAGGCTGAACCAACAGTTTCCTTGTTTTCAACCGTACAGCCCCCCAACTCCACATCTATCTGCCTTGCGCTACACAGCATGTCCATCATCAAGGCGAAGCACGTAGAAACCTCTCTGGGGGATGCCATCACCTCCGTTGCCCGTGCCGTCGATACCTCCAGTAACATCCAAGAAGCGGCAGACATACCCCCCGCCCTGACTGTAGTCGCCAAGCGACTGCCTCTGGTGTCAGACATACTTTTGTCGATTAAATCAAACTTCGCTCAGTACCCGGATGTGTATTCAGACTTAAGACAAATGGCAGATGATTGCCGGTCGTTTGGTCGAAATTTAGACGACCTTTTCGAGGTAGCCGAGCCTGACGACTCCAAGCCTTTTATCGAACGTTACCGATTGGCAGTTGGCAAAGGAGACAAGATAGAGGACATAATGAAGAATCTCCTCGTCCGCATAGCGGATGTCGCCAAAGTCCCGCTGGTCAGCGAACATCAGCTATGCGAGTTGAAGGCGGCATTGAAGGAAATTAAGAATGCACCACCATCGTTGGAGGATCCCAAATCAGGACACATCTTCAACAACAATTCGAATGGCATACAGCCAATTCACCTGGGCGAGGGACATGTCAATATCAGCCATGGAAGTGGCCCTCAGATCAATAGTGCATCGGGTGGTAACTTTCACTTTGCACCTCCTGCATTGAACCAGCCAGCGGTTGGTTAGTTCTGCTGTTACAAGCCGTTGGCACACTCCCTTGATTATTGGTGCAAGGGATTTGTACCAGTCAGCTGTACAGCTGACCTCAACTGGACCGTTTTGGGATTCTCGGTCTGCAAGCACTGCCAGGATTGTAGAGATTGTTAGTGGCCTGGCTGGAAGTACAAATAATGCCCTGGAGGTTACGAATCCCGGCATAGGCCCTGCGAGAACAAGAATATGGCGCTCTACCTCGGGCCGATATCCTCTCAGCTGGTATTGATGTTGCTCCTCAGATGGTCAGTGTTTTACATAATTAAGTTTCATGTTTCAGGTATAATAGTTAATGATTTACTATAAAGAACTCATGGCAATATGTATCTACGTAGTCACCACAAACTTTATAACTCCCAGCATATAGCATGGTCCATATCCATTCAAACAATCAAGCTCATATATACATGAAAATGTCCGGACTCCCCGGGACTATATTTTACTTGCGTCTGCAGTCATGTTAGGTAGATACTCCGGCCATATGACCTACCCACTCCTTACAAGTCGTCATCAAGGGGGCTGAGGCCTTGCGCGGTTCCAAGCCTCTTCTCAAACCAGAACCTCAACCTTTCAACCTTGACCCTGTCATTCATAAACTTGACGAACGCATCCGGGTATGCCCCGGGCTGACCAATGATCTTGGGGAACCCGCCTGGCACAGCCACATCCTCCCTCATGGGCCACTGTCCGGTTTGTGCCTGGAAGCCCTGGCTTAACAAGAAGTTCTGCAGCAGCTTTGCTCCTTCAGGATGTGGCGCATCTTTGAGAATAGCAGTGTGCTGTGGCCACGCCAAGATCTTGCCATTCTTGGGGAATGTTCCGTTGAGACCGGTTCCCGTTAGATTCAGGCCGGAGCCTGAGGTGAAGGTCGCGACATAGGGGGTTTTAGGGTCGGAGATCAAGGTGTTAGGAGTAGCTGTGCCGCGAACCCATCGAGGCTTTTGTTCAAGAAGCTTGTCGAACCAAGATTTGCCATATTGGTTGAGGCTGAAATTGTCAATAAAAGCAAGGATATAGTACCAGGTCCCAAGACTCACATAAGTTCGAAAGCAAAAAGGACGGCGTCGTCGTCGTTTGGGTACGTAAGCACAAGCTTGCCCTTAAACTCGGGCTTGAGGAAGTCCGGATACTCTGTCGGCGGCGACTTGCCCTTCAGCTTCTCGGCGTTCCAGAGAGGTCGCCAGAAAAGGCCCATGTAGCCGTAATAGGCGGCGTCGACATCGCGATAGTCGGAGAAGATTTTGTCAAAGCCAACAGGAGCATAGTGGAGCAGAGCGCCCTCTTGCTTCCAGCGTGGGAAATCCTGGGTCGTCTGCAGATTAATAGTGTCGATGTAGACGTTGTTGTTGGCCAACTGCTCATCAAGGTTGCCATCGTGGTACTTGGATAGGTCCACGGTGTGGTTGAGAGTCATACCAGGAAATGCTTTCTCGAAGGCAGACTTGAGAGCATTTTGCTGGCTCTTTTCATCACCACCAAACCAGGATGTAACAACACCGCCTTCTTTGAGGGCTGCTTTGTAGATCTCGTTGATTGATCTCTTCTCAACCTCGGGAGATGCATCAAAGCCAAAGAGTGTATCATATGCCGCTGCATTAGCAGCCAAAAGAAGGACTGGAGATAGATGCATGATTCTGAAAGAGTGTGGTGAAGCTGGAGGTATGAGAATGTCAAGACCTATCTACACGCGCACATATACTCGCCCATATATATTCGTTCAAAGCGAATGCTGACTAGCCCACGGTACCAGGACAGCCCTGCAATGTTTGGTCTTGAAGGTATTTTCGGAAAGTTAAACATAATTCATCAGCTCATACATGGTAAATGTGGGATATCAATCAGCCAAAATGTGTGTGTGGGATACAGCAGTCAACTTTACTGACCATGTCACAGATGTGTCCAGACCTCGGCGTCGGTGTAAGCCGCTGATGGAGACACGTCCCTCGTATCGCTCTTTGTCTGGGATGAACGAGACGTCGTATGTTTCGGCTGCTGGTCGACACGTCAGAGCAGCAGATGGCACAGACCTATTCGCAAACATGTGCCTTTTTCGGATAGTTCTCGGGACCAAGTTGCCGATCAGCATTGAGCTTGCTAAACAATGATGGGAAATTCAAGGACCTTTAAGTGCCATTCATTCATGGGTTCTGAGCTACACCTCAACCCTTGAACTTTTCACACTTTTCGACTCACGTAAAGATCAAGCAAGGTAAGAGCCAGTCAGAGGTCATAAATTTCTCCATAAGCCAGGGCCTCAGTAGGGAATAGAGATATTAAATGGAACTCCCGTAATTACTAACAAGGACCTCTAGCCAGCACCTATCCAGCTATCAGATCAATTGAGGCTATAGGGGCAAATTATCTCGGGGTCAGTCGTGTTCTTTGTTAAAGTATGAAACTGCGTCACCACGTTAGTTAAGTTAGTATCTCGGCGTTAAAAGTTCAAGGGTTAAGGTGTACATCAAAGTTGCCTCTGGCACTCCAAAGGCCCGAACCGACTATGGACGTGGAGACAAACAACGGAACCTCGTATAAAGTTAGACCCTAGACGAATGCAGAACAACTGCCTGTCAAGTAGCCTTGTTTTACTACAGTACAGCATACCGTATACAGCTCGAAACGAACGAAAACAGTAAATACAATCTTGCATAAGCTGCTCGCCATTAGCGAAGTTGTTCTGAACAATAAATCATCCAGGAGTTAAAGGTTTGGGAAATTAGAGGGTTGGACTTGAAACCTAGCTCTTGGGACTAGTGTATACACTTGGTCAGTCATGCGCATGAAAGCTCACGACCAGCCTGGAAGCGAGCTAATCTGCATTTTCCCGGACAAGTAGCTAATCGGCTTCTGAACTATGTATGTCATATGTAACACAGAGAGAGCATAGACGCATCTGCTTGTCATTTTGTCATTGTCATGCAACAATGCAACCGATTTTCTAAATGTGCGGTCATAGGAACCAACAACAGGGCTTTATATACACACTCTGACACTACGCTACCACAACAGTCCCCAGCTGACGTGAGAACATGACTTATACCAATCATATCGCACAACTAGATTGAAAATACAAAAAAAGAGTCACAGAGCACATGCAGCCACGCTGGACACAATCCCCATTTTCCCTCTAGGCCGATACATGACGTTCATCTCTGGCCTAAGCCTGCTTCAAGGGTTCTTGATTTCTCTAATAATCGCCAACTCCAACATCCCTTATCTCCAAATCAACAAAAGCAACCATGAGTGCGCTCAATCAACATTCCAAACAGCTTGACTTCAAGAAAGGGCCGGTTCTTTGGAAGGAGTTTCGGCGCTTTGAGGACTCTCTTAGTGAGAGCGAGAAAATGAATATCACAGCGTCATCCCTGGTTGAACTCATCACGTGTATTGAACAGATCGATGAGACACAGCGCAGGTCTACCAAAACTAGCAGGGTAATTGATATGTTCGATCCTTTGATCAAGTTCCTCGATCGAAACTCGAAGGCTATTGACTCGTTCACCCAAGTTCAGCCCATGCCCTCAGCTATCATTTGGGGACTAGTCAGGATAATACTCGAGGTAAGTCTAGTATGAGCAGACTCAAGGAAAATATTATCTGGCTTGGTTTCTCACCGAGTCACAGGCTACCCTAGGATATAACCAGTATTTTGGCAAACTTTCCTCGGCAGTCAGCACATTCGGTCATTCCTTGTCACTATATCAGGCATATGAGGAGCTCCTTGGGGACAATGAAAGGTTGACAGGCCCTCTAGCAAACATATACTACCAGACACTCATGTTCCTAAAACAAGCCAAGGCCGTGTTCACCAAAAAGAGGGGTTAGTGTATTGCTTCGAACATTACACTTAGAGTTGAGAGACTAGCTAACTGATATGTCCAAGGGCTGAGAGTATTCATGAAGACGGCTTGGCGCGACTTTGACTCTGACTTTGGAAACATACTCACGATAATCTCGTATCAAACAGGGATCGTCCACCAAGAAACTACGTTGGCCCATAGGAAAAAGTTGTACTCAACTTCGAGTGTACAAACTACGACATTGGCATGTTCAATATCTTCGGGGATCAATGTCAGTCGTTCAGTAAACCTAGATAAGGTGGTTCTTACTGACAAAACCACAAGGGTCTTGGATCTTCTGTCACCCATCAAGATGTTTTGAAATGGCTTCAACCTGCCGACATGGAGAGTATCCTTATTCGTGAGCGCCAGAGACGATGCGCCGACACTGGCAATTGGCTGCCACGTATGGAATGTTTCAGCAGATGGTTGAACAGTGAGTCGGGAAACAGGGCCGTTTGGATCGCTGGCTCACCAGGCTGCGGCAAGACGATCCTCAGTACCGTTGCTATTGATGAGGCAAGAGATAAAGCAACTAAGGGGCAGTTCATTTCCGTGTGTGTCTTCTTCTGCAACCGCAATCTTTCAGCAGAAGCACTCGTCGCGTCAATGATCGCACAGCTCCTTTCTCAATTGGATAGCATTCCGGACAGAATTACGACTGCTTATACCAACGCAAGGAAACAAGGCAGACCCATAATCGCGCTTGCAGACGAGCCTATGTCGCTTCTTCAAAGCCTAATCAAAGGACAATTCTGCCGCTGCTACCTCATTGTTGATGGTCTCGATGAAACTCCTGATACTGAGGTCGCTGCGAGCCTATTAAGGAAATTGCTCGACATGACTACGGAAGCTAGAATTTTGGTTCTCAGCCGCTATCAGCCAGGGCTGGAGGATACCTTTGCTGGCTGTGCACGGCTTCAGCTGTCCAGTGAACTTTTAGACAGCGACGTTAGGCGTTATGTCTCGACAGAGTTTCAGACCTTGAACAGGAACCTTGGGAGCGAGACCACGAGACAGATGGTCTTCTCCAAAATCTGTCAAGGCTCAAATGGAATGTTTCTATGGGCTGCTCTCATGCTAAAGACACTGCGGTTTGCTACGACTCCCAAGGACATTATGGATAAAATAGCGGCCGCTCCTCACGGGCTAACAACGCTATACGACTCAATCCTAGAGCAGATTTCTCATCAGACAGAAAGCCGTCGACAACTCGTACGCACGACCCTGCTTTGGACATGCTTTGCTGCTCGGCCTCTTCGATGGTCTGAGTTAGAAGCTGTGTAGGCATTTGACTAGGTGCTATGCCAGCCAGTAGAATCTCAAAGACCATTCAAAACTGCAATCTTGGAATGCTGCAGTCCTTTAGTGGAATATGTTCCCGGACAGGACATATTCAGGATTGCCCATGCATCTATTAGCGAGTATCTGATTCAGAACAAGAACCGAGACGTTGCTCATGAGCCTTCTTTCTCTGGAGGAACTTTCTCTAAAGAGGACGCAAACCGAGAAATGGCACGTCTATGCCTTGAATGTCTTCTACACCAGGAGAATATCTCTGAAGAACCCAATCCACTTTTGCAATACGCAACTGTGTTCTGGTGTCATCATCTCAAAAGATCGACCTTCTGTCCCAACCTCTACGAAAGAGTATGCGAGTTCCTGACATCCCAGTCTATCAGAGGAGAATGGATAGCTATGTTCTTGCAGCTGGAATGGTTCAAGTTTCCATTACAAGCCATTGTCTACCAGGAACGGGCTGTCAAGTCGTGGTTGGGACGTGGACGTCGCAGAGTTTCCGATGCAGAAACTGAGCATTGCTACGACTCGGCCCAAGACCCGAGTGTGGCTCTCGTGACAGGCCAGGTTTTGGAGACTATCAACGACACGACTCGTAATACGAACAGCCCAAAGAAGAGCTATTTTGAAAGACTTATAGTCGTACGGGATCTCTCCCGCGAATGCACAGCTAGCGGACAGCTGAAATATACCGAGGCTTGGCTCTTAAAACAACTTCAAACACGCCAATCTCAATACGGGTCTCTTGATATATCATGTGCCATCTATATGAACAGTCTAGGCATTTTCTATGACCAGCAAAAACGAACCGAACTGGCAACAGAGGCGCAAGAATGTGCTCTAGCCATACAAGAAAGGACTCTTGGACCCGAACACATGGATACAGTCTGGACCGTCAACGAACTTGGAAGAATGTACAGACACTTGGGGGAATACGGAAAAGCTGAGACCATGCATCTGCGCGCGCTACGTGTTCTCCGTGCCGTACTCGCAGCGGACGACCTTCAGATAGCCTGGACCCTCAATACCATGGGGCGGATGTATCGCAAGACCAGAGAGTACGACAAGGCTGTTGCATTACACTCGGAAGCATTGGATATACAAAAGGCAAAGTTGGGCGAGAAACATCCTCATCGACTGTGGGCGATGATGGATGTCGCCGCATGTCGCCGCGGACAGGGACGGCTTCAGGAAGCAGAAGTACTGTACAGATTGGCTCTACAAGGAAGGATTGAGGTTCTTGGAAAGTTCAATGTTGATACGTTCTGGGCCATGAATAATTTGGGCATTGTTCTCGAAGAGTTGGGAAACTCAAACGAGGCTACGACACTCCATGGGGAGGCCTTGCAAGGCCAGCTGACACTGCTTGGACCCGACCATGCTCATACGCTATGGACTAAAGAGGCTCTTGAGCGACTGGGGGCCAGACAAGTACCGATCGTATGACTTGTATGGTCAGAGAGCCTCGTCTCGGCAACCTACAGCCAGATGGCTAGGTAGTGGAGTTATAACGGGACACCGCAGACCGTTCCGATGGCTTACTGCCTATAACTGCAACTATAAGCGAACACATTGCGTTTTAACGGAATCTGCGGGGTCTAGATGTTGTTTGAGTGACAATGTGTGGTATCACACGCTTGAAGACTGTGATACAGCGGCGGAAAAGGTCTGATTTTTCCTCTTTTTAATGCTGTCGCATTGTTTCACGTCGGTCAACATCATAGCCATGAAGAGTTTTATTTGTCGAAGTGGCAACGTTAGCTTTCTACTACGCGATTTGTCTCGATCTGATGCATCCTCACTCTTACAAGCATGACACTTTCTCAGCACCCCTTTCGCACGTATAGGATCACTGGGATACCCTCCCATGTCTCATTAGACGACATGAAAGAGTGGTTCCCAGAGCCAGAGCGACGAGCTATAATTGCAGGTTCATGCACGAGAGCATTATCTACAAATTTCAATACTAGTGGCTTGCTTGTTGCTACCGTCACGTTTTCTCAGGCACCCGATTCGCTGACTGACCTCGAGACTACTTCCGAGGCACTGCCACTCCGAGGCTTTCTCCCTGAGCTCGACGCGTCATTCTCAGAGGTACTTGTAGATCAGAGCTTTCTTGGGCTCACGCCGCTGAACAACCAGTTGAGCAAGAATGGCACAGTCAAGTATATCCCCCCTTTTCCCCCTATTCTCAACTCTGACGAGACTAGATGACTGATTAGTGGCATCCACATAGTATTGTCGCCGTGACTGGTCTTGGGGGACGCCCATTCGGATCTTGGCAAAGCACTGACGGTTCGATGTGGCTGCGCGACCACTTGCCTCGGGATATACCAAACGCCAGAGTCTTGATCTACGGTTACGTTTCCAAGCTACTTGATTCTGACTCCCATGCTACGTTGAGAAACTTCACCGATGACTTTATCAACAGCTTGGAAAGGCTGCAGTCTGGTAGAGGGAAGGTAACTTATCACGTGTCCCTTATCAACAGATGAGATGGCAGTGAGCTGACTTGAAGTCCAGCGTAGGCCACTGATTCTTGTGGGACATAGTCTTGGAGGCATGGTTGTCAAAGACGTAGGTGATGTTTTCAATCTCAAGGCTCCACGCTATACCGTTCCGTCTAACATTTGCATTTGTTCAAATAGACCTGGATTCGTTGCGAAGAGAAACACGACCATGCTTTCCATCAAGACCTAAAGCGAGCAATCTACGGCTTTGTCTTCTTCGGGACCCCACACGATGGTTTAGAGGTAGATGAGATGATTGCAGCTGCTGAAGGCCAGCCAACCGAGTCCTTACCTCGAGATCTCAAGCCTGGTTCAGAAACGATCAAGAACCTCAAAACCCGCTTCGCCAACGCGTCCCGAGACGTCAAAGTTGTCAGATGCTTCAAACTACGTGAGACCCCGACGCTGATAAAGAACGAAGATGGTATACACAGACGCAATGGGCCAAAGAAACTTATGGTTCCTGAGTCATCGGCCTGCTTGTATTGGGCAGAGGACAAGGAGGTTCGTGTTCCAATCGATGGGAACCACTCCGCCATTGCCAAACTATCATGTCACGAGGATGGCAAATATCATTCCGTACTACCACACATAGCCGAGTTTGCCAAAAGAGCAGACGAACGAGTCTCCCAACGTTTTCTTCGCGTCGAAGTACTCAATACGATGGAAAAGATCTCCGCCATCTTGGCGGCCATTTACCGCAGGGCCACCGACCTTCCTGGACCTGAGCGAGGGGAGCTCTCGGATCTAAAGGAAAGACATGGAGCTCTTTATAATACTTTGATGGATCCTAAGCTGTGGCAGGCACTTCTCGGAACACATCTTCGTGCTTCACGGTTCAAGAACACACTTCATGACTTAGACAACATTCTGTCCCCATTCGCAGCCGAGATGTTTGAAACAGATGCAACTTACCATAAGCTAGCATCGGCCAAAGGTTGGACTCGGACACAAAGTCCACCTCCTGGTGACTTGTTCTCTCACGATCGCGTGGAAGAGCTACTGGGAAGTGTTAAGAAGTTAGTCCAGACACAACAGCGCATGATTTCACTTTCCATGCTTGACAACCCTGTGAGCTCCAGCATGTTGGAGACTCAACACTCGATAGACAAGACGGGCTTGTCTGCCATCAAAGACCTTCATGCGTTAGTCATATCGCCGGATGCGGAGCCACGAGGGCAGCTCACGGGCAGTTTCACCGCCATTCCTGACTCAGATCCAGCTATTGGAGAGTACAGAAGCTCTGAGAGCGGTTCTCCCAGTCGATTCATTGTCGAGTATAAGCAATGTGCAGTTCCAACCAACTCCCACCGACGAGCCCTGAGTCGCGACGAACAGAAACAGGAAGAATCATCCGGAAGATCTGCTCGAAAGCTCGCCACCTTTCTGACCAAGGCATCGGAGGCCCAGAAGATGGGACTCAGGGTATTCGGATCAGCTACATCCGCGTTGAAGTGCATAGGATACAAGGACGAGCCGTCCAAAGGAAGGGTTGCGCTCTTCTACCAGATCCCTGAGACCGCTATTGGGCCCCGGGGCCAGCTGAACGATAATTTCAAGACCATGAAACAAATTGTTGCGGCAGGGTGTCAAATACCGCTTGAGGAACGGTTCCGTCTAGCCCTGGCCCTATGCTCAACTGTTTTGAACCTCCACTGTTTGGCAGGGATTCATAAGAACATCCGCCCTGAGAATGTTATCGTCATTTCGAACGACATATTTCTCAAAGGCTTCGAGTTCGCACGTGAGGATGCCGGAATTTCCTCATTCGACTGACTCATCTGATGCCGACAATATCTACCGACATCCTGACCACCAGGGCCTTCCTGGGAAACATTTTACCAAAGAACATGACCTGTATGCCCTTGGTCTTGTTCTCCTTGAACTCGGGACAGGCAAGAGCTTGCAAAGCTGGAAGAAGACCCTTGACCAGAAGCTCGAAGGTGAAAGCCTAACGCCACATTATTACAAGGAGGGATTTGTGAAGTTGGCAAACGTGCACTTGCGCATAAGGATGGGTGGGAAATATGCAGGTGCCGTGATAAAGTGTCTTGAAGGAGCAGGCCCGGGATTCAAGGTGTATGAGGACAGTGTGCAGCAAACGAAGCTAGCTCTGGCGTTCCAAGAGGGTGTAGTTGAGAAGATTAAATTGGGTGCCAGACTTTGATGGAACCTAGAGCAAGCATGTGGTCGATCGGAACCATTCCGACTAGGTAGTTATATTGGGCTTTTATTGTGTTTCGTTAGGTCAGCTATAGTTCTTTTTCTTATAGTTCAGCCACTATCCCGGTTATCTCACGTTATTCTTTTGCTTTACCGATTGGGGAATACTCGTCAATCCGACAAACACGCATACGACAAAACCTGCGACAAGGCCAAGGCGAATCGACAAGTAACTATATATTCAAAGTCTGGGGGTTATGTCTTCTAGTTGGGGCAAGCTGTGGTGTATAAATTATAACGAAGACTAAGGTACATGAATAATTCAATGTTCTATTTCGCGCGCATGACTGTTATGGCCGGTAGGGTGATAATGCTGTCGGACTCCTAGCTTTTGTGGATGGAATAGAACAAGAATTGTCGGATCCGAGGTTAAACTTCGAGTAAGGGCAAGCTAAACCGTGGAATTCCAAGCTCATCTATTCTCATCAATGATGAGATGTTATACATAGTTGACACTCATATTCATACCTATTACTTGAGATAACATCTGCCTACACAACCTTGGGCACCCCACCATTCGCTGACGTGAACAAACTTGTATTTTTCACCTGCCAGGCCGCAACGAGCGATACACCAGTCGTCATCGTAGGGGTCTTTGCCGTCAGGAGTGTGCGAGTTGCAGTTGTGCCAAGGCTTCACCTGGAGCTTTGAGTAGTTGCATATCTCTATGGCTGAAACGCCCATGATACCGGTAACGAGAACAGCGAGTGTAGGGATATGCATGATTGCTAGTGGATAATGTGAAGGAGGTCGATATATCGTGTTGATGTAGGAAGACTGGGAAGGAGTTGGAAGTGCCTAGTTCACGTCACATCTGGCATTTCGTTGGCTTTTATATCGTGCTGGTGTGCCCTTTGAGATTCTCCCGCGTCAAAGGCCCGCTGTTTATACTTTTGTAATGATAGAAGAAGTAGGGCATGGAAAGGATTGCTATCATAACAAGGGCCTGAGGTGTATGTCCAGTTGACATGGTAAAGATACACATAGAATTCAACCTTAGTTACTTTACTCGCGGGTCATATAGCCAACAGGCAATCTTCCGATAGGCCATATATTGCCCTCAGCCACTCTTTAAATCATATGTGTACATCTTCCTAGTTCCTTGCCGGGGAAAGTTCTCATGACCAAGTGACACTCGCATGTTACACTCCTTAAACTCAGAATGGGCCTAAGTGCAGGCCGAAATTGCCATCGGCAGTCGAATCCACAGAATACACCAATTGTTCAACATACGTCAAAGTTTATCATTATACCCTTGTTCTATGATACGAGCAGAACAGTCTAAAAGGTTATACACATCCTACGTGCATAATAATGGTAAATAATGCACCAAGGGAAAAGAGTAAGTCTAGATATTCAGTATAGCTCCGATTTCTAACCCATGAAGCTACCCCTTTGTATCTTAATTAATATTATTATTTTTCTTAGATATTCCGAATATGTAGTGACGTGTTTCTATGAACTATTGCAAAAGAATAAGGCAAAGTATAATTATACACGAAATGCACAAACTTCGTATCCTGAGTTAGGCCGCTTGCTCTTGACTGTCTGGGATACATGCCTATTGTCCTGCGTAGTCCCTGAGTTGAGCCTTCCGTAGTAGCCAGGCTGACCTGAGATCAGCACGCATGGGTGAAGGGGCTCCATATACTTTAGAGCCCCAGTTCAGTTGAAAGGCAATTTAGTTACTAAAAAAAGCCAGCAAGACTATATAGATAAGTTTGAATAAAACCATTATTATAGTTGCTGATCAGTCAAAACGGTCCAAGATAAAATTGGAATTGTACGTAGTAGATTGGCCATCTCATTCTTATTATGTTGTAGAGGCAATGGCGTACTTTGGCGTGTGCGTATTTCAGTAAAGTTGAAGCTAGCAACCGCCGCTGCCAAGATAAAACTCAGAAAGGGATAAAGTTCGAAGACAAGATTATTGCGCCGGCATTCTGAGCCCATCGGCAAAGACCTTTCTCCGTCAGTCATCTCGGTTATTCATTGGGTAGCACATTGTAAGCCAGCAAGACATAATTCTCCGAATCTCCGGTACTCGTTCCCCTATTGACTAACGGCAATCGCTTATAGAGAGAGTTGTCGTTGAACGACAGCAAGTACATCGGTGCCTCGCGTCTTGTGGTGTGATAACCATGGCTTTTGAAGGTGGGATATTGCTTCTCAATTGACGTTTCATTGGTCTTGACTGTCTCAATCCTCTTCATCACTATCCTCGTCTACCTTGACAAGATCGATTACCAACGCTGCTCCGTCATTTAGCTTGTCCAGCTGGAAGCCAGCCCCCAAAATATCAGACGCATCATGTATACATCCTGCCACGTCTAGGCCGAGGTCATGTTCTTTGAGAGCTAGACAAACGAGTCGGAAGTGCTCGTGATGAATTTCCTCCAATTCGACATCCTGCTTATCTCCGTTCCCACCATCAAAGATAAGCACGGCATTGCCATGGGTGAGGCAGAAAGTCTCGTCTACCCCTTTAAATTCTTTGATTGCTTTGGCAAGCTGGGCTGGGCTAGTGCGGTCGCTCGCTACAAGCCGTGTGAAGATACGCCCGCCTAGCAGCGCGCTGACAGCCGAGGCATCTTTTGGAGAGAAGATAGAGACATTGGCCGGCAGGGTTGGCTTTCTTGCTTCAGAGCTGTTGGTTGTAGCCTGTGCGGACATCTTGGCTGAGTTGATAGTGATTTGTCAAGTAGAGTTTGGGCCAGATTATGAAGAAAAAAACATACCTACCTATCTACCTGTACGGACCCGCAGTTGAACAAACATTTTACTTGATGACTAATGTTGCTGGTGAAATTTTGGCCAATAAGCGTCCAAGAAAGCAAGGAAGAGAAAGGAGTCTCGGAAAGCGAACGCGCTTGACGTCTCGCCTTCGCTGCCATCTGTCATTTCCCAATTATCCTCATCCTCCTCATGATCATCCCCATCATAGTCCTCCTCCTCCTCGGAATGCTCTTCTTCCTCGTCTTCTCGACCTGCATAATAATAAAATTCGTCTCCAAACCTAAACCTCAGTCCCCTATTCAATCTGTAGGGTACTCCACCATACCAATGCTTCTCGAGACCAAGGGCGATGCCACCTTGGTGAGTCCCAACATTCTTGGATGCCATGCTTATAGCATTGGCATCTCGGCGCACCAACCCATAATAGCTTAAGTCACAGTCGATACTGGCTATAACGTTGTTAAAGTCGACTTCAAGCCCTGCAGCGTTGGGGCCAGCCACACTGGGGTGGTCGCGAATCGCGTCGAGAAGGTGAATCCAGTCGTCGAATTCCAGTTCTGTTGCTCGGTGGCAGTTATACATTTCCAAACGCTGCAGCTTTTGGAATGCGTACCATCCCATTCTTCAGGTGAATCGCATGACCACTATTGAATGCAATTTCGAGGCATTTGAGAGACGGCAAGTCCAAGTAGGCCGGGTGAGATGGCCAAGTCATGGCGCCATCGACGTGAAATCTGAGCCATTGTAACGATCCATGGATCTTCTCAATCAGCGCATCGAGCGCGTCGCTGCTGTGCTGCTGAAAAGGGCCATTGACCTTCAAGGCGCTCGTTAACAAACATCTCTTACAGGGGCTCAAAAAAGAACTCGGCGGGAAAATATGGATGCCCATTGTTCCCGGACTGCTTGTCAAGCTCCCTGAGCTTGGAGAGTGTGACGATGGAGCTAAAGGTTTCGAACAGCAAAGCCCAGCTTGGCGATGCGGTGAAGGTGATTGAGCGGGCGAATTGTGCAACTCTTGCTACATCATCGCGCTGGGGGCTTCTTAAACCTGCTTCTGTAAACCTTCCCACCCTGTTACAATGAGCGTCCTGGTAAAATCACCCTTGCGAACACAGACAGTCAGATTCCCTATTTATTGCTCACATCTTGCTAATTTAACAATCTCAGTCAATTTGCAATTATTCTAGATACCAAGATATTTCATCTTCTATCTAAAGTGCCCAACCAGTTTAGTGTCTAAGAGAAACCCGGAGGTTTGTGCCTCTTGGCGCGAGATGTGCATTATGCAGCTGTCTGTAACCAACTACTTATCTATCCAAAGTTGAAAATAAAGCCATGTATAAAGGAAAGCCAATCCAGAGCACGAATACATATGCCAAGTTAATACTTAGATATATCAACAGTATCTGCTCATGTTTTCCCTGGTCATTCTCCACTGCTTCATCACCTTGTAATGCGATTCAGCATCCTCACTGGAATGATCGTCATTGCCGTATCGGGAAACCCAGTTTTTCAAGTGCGTGACTGACTTAAACGTACCCTTAGGCGACTGTTTGAAGGTCTCTTGTTCGTTGAGTGTGAATATTTGCCGGTCATCGTGAGCGTAGGTAGACTGGTCTACCACAACGACAGCGCCAGGGAAAGCTTGTCGCATATCAGCCACCAAGGCTCGGTTTCCATTCTGATTGCTAACTGCCTCCGAGTGGCGGAGGACTACTGTCTCCTCTATGGCAGTCTTGATATTTGATTCAAACGACTTGAGTGCGTTTGCCTGGCCTTCGTTGGCCTTTTTGAGATGCACTGATAATCAGGGTTAGACCAATAAAGACACGAAGAGGGCCAGAAATGCTCAACTCACTCTCTTTCATAAGATTAGCTCCGGCTGCAATAGCATCCTCCCAGGGTATAGCAGGTCCTGGGAAAAGCTTTCGAGTGCTGATCAGTCTCGTGGCTCCGGTCTGAGCAAATACCAGACCAGCAGCCCGGATTGGCTCTGGATTGTTCAAGTCCAGATCTCCGAAGACTCCGGCATCAAGATCTTGGTTGTTGAGCATGTTGAAAAACTCTCTGAAATTGCAACCACCTTGTTTATGAGTACCGGTTTTTGCGCAGGTGACGGTGTCGCCATTGTCGGGAAAGATCCTAGTCTGGGTCTTGCCATAGGTGTAGACAGACATTCGGTAGATATAGTAGAAAGAAACTCGTTCATAAGCACCTGCAAGACCAGTAGCTCCAGCAGTTGGTGCAGAGGAAAGAATGATAAGAAGATTGATGAGTGGACCAAACCACCATACAAGCTTGGGGAAAGGCGCCATGACGGGCAAAAATCGATGGGCCAGCTGTTGAGAAGTGATGTGAACTCAACAAGGCGAGTCGAGGTGAACTGCCCAGTCAAATATGAGGTGGGCATCATTACATATTCCTCAAACACAGAGACTTAGGTATAGCCTGGTAGCAGGCTCCGTGTCGACCATACTCAAGAGAATCCATCACACCAGGTAAGTATTGCGAAGTACTGGTACAAGACGGTACGAGCAGGGGATCTGATCCTCCACTAGCACGGACTGGGGGTGAAGGCTCTTCGGCGTTGGCTCAACCAGGGACATATAAATCCCGTTGTAAAGGATTTTCTCCTTCAAATACGTGCTTCCTTACCATTCTAGACATCCCTAATCTCATTTAATCTCATCTTATACTCGTTCTAGACAGTCGATCATAAAGCAACCATGGCACAAACCACCTTCATCTCCGTGGCTGAGCGGCTCAAGCGAACAGATTTTAACCACAATGAGTGTATCTCTGCACTTGAGGGTAAATCTCTGCCTTTGAACCTTGGCAATCATGTCGTGCGCTTATGCGTCCTGAGTGGAATCCGACACCATGGATCATTCGCCTTAGCCTCCGAAATTACTGAACTGTGCCTCATCGATGGCCAGGAGGTATTTGCCCGGGTGCGCAATGCCCGCCTCATCATGGACGGGGCTGTGCCTGGCAGTGACCAGATGTCCAAGGATGATCTGTATCCTTACTGCATATGGTACCCTCAACTGGCAAGCAGAGACACATACCGAAAGGTGGCTGCAGCTTACCCTGAACTGCGCTATCAGGTAGGCAGAGCTTGCGCTGTGGGAAGGTACTTCGAGCTGTACCAAGAGCTTGGTCTTCTTCCCGATGTCTCAATAGCAGAGGAGGCTCGGGAGAATCGAGAAAGTCCAGGTGCCCAGCTTATATTCAACAGCATCATGGCTATGCCAACGCGCTACGCAGTCATGAATGACTTTCAATGTATTTTCAACTCCAAGAACCCGGTGCCCGGGGCGCATCTCAATGCCGATACAGCAGTACTTTCTACGCTTGCAGTGCGGCGTGAATTCAGCGAGCACTTCGCCCCACGGCCTTCACTCAACATTACCGAAGACTGGGCTGTTGCGGATAGGAATGTTACACTGCAGCCGTCTGAACTCATGCACGACGAGATTGCGTTGTTTGACGCGCCACTACCTGCAGACCTACCCACTATCCATAAGGATCTGATGATCCTTGTGGCCGCTCACGCGGGGAACGTGGATCGCTACGCCCGTCTACGCCGTCCATACAGAATCCCCGGTGAGTTCCAAAGCCTGGTCCCTGGTATTTACCACAGTACCTCTATGGCAAACTGGCTTAGGCGTAGCCCCGAAATTGTGGCCTCTCTAGGGCTGTATCCCAATGAATTGAAGAGAATACGCCGTGCCATCAATGCCCGAATCATCATGAACAACAGCTACCAGCACATGCTTGATCCGACAATTCCGGACGACGAGCTGCCGTACTGGATATGGTATCCCACGGTCCCATCCTCTTACACGCTTGCTAAACTTGCTCAAGCCCAGCCGGCAATGCGGCCTCAGTGCGCCAGGGCCTGCATTGCCGCCGGGTATCGAGGTGCATATCGGGAAATAATGGCCATGAAGGATTCAGACGGGAAGTCCCTTGCAGTAGACTACTTGCTTATGAAGGAGGCTAGAACTTGCATGCAGCACGAGTTCTTTGAGCCGGACATGCTACAGCGACAGAAGGATCAAGGCCTAGACTCTTTGCCCCTGCATGTGGACGATCGCTGGAAAGATGTTGTCCCCTGGCGTGATGGAGATCCAAGTAGTACAGAACTTGTCGGTAGACTGGTGGATGGCAGTGTTAGTATGTGCAGCGGCCAGGACGGAGGAATTTTTGAAGGGCTGGGGGTTGACATGGGCTCTGTGCTACTGTATCTCAGCAGTCCTGAGGAGCAACGGGCCCTTGCAAGGGAAAACGAGGGCGTTATCTTTTATGAGAACTATAAGCTCCAGTAGGATTCAGGCTCTTTTCGAATTATGCGGCGCTTTGTCTATGGTCAGAATACGATACCAATAGGAATTTCTATGAAGACCCGCTACTCGGTACCAACGGTGGAATTAATACCTAGGCCTCGAACTCAAGGATTGAGGGTCAGATCGATCGTGTGTGCTCGACTAATAAACAGATGCCCTTGACACACGTGGGCGGTATTTCTTGGCACATGAAACGCGAAACCCTGCAAAGAAGCGGCTCATCAGAGGGCGAAATTGGCGTATGATCGTTAGACTAGCTGCCCCTTTGGGAACTTGACCGAGCGCTTCTACTGGCCCCTTCATTGTTTAAGGCTATTTCCAGATGTGAAGGAGCCCATGAGCATAGACCCGGGTGAGAACAAGCTTATTGCCAAGGTTTAGGCTTAGGATATTGCCGCGATGGATCCAGGTACTAGGGATCGGAAATGATTAGCTCCTGTCTTGGCAAGTACCTAGACATTGGTTTTGGCGTGTACTACATTGTGCCTTGAAATGCCAGGTTATTTTCGGAGCCACCTCATAGTGTGATCAACCTTATGATTGACAATCTGTGAAGAACTTGCTGGGCCTAGACCGTTGTAGACCTTGGGCTCTACTCTGAGCTCCGAGACGGAGTCATTCAGAAGGATCATGCCCATGTAATCATTTCTACAAGGCTTTACTCTATGTGACTATGTCGGAGATAATCCCAGTGGCGCAAAAGCTTGACTAGGCAGGCAATTTGTTATAAGCCCTCAAGTCTCGCCTTCGAGTGTGACTAGATACTTCTCATTCACTACCCAAGTGTGAAAGCTCTCAGCCTTCAATCATGCGGCTACTTCTTCGGAACGTAGGCTGCCTTATTGCCGCAACAAGCCTTGTTCCCTCTGCAAATGGTGCGGCCGTTCAGAATCCTCAGGTTATACAGTACCAAGACGACGTTGTTGCTGTTGACCTGCCATGGAACAACGAGTATCCCGACTTTGAGGGCACCAGTAAGCCCATTCTTACCGACAGTGCAGATGGCACCACAGATCTTACGCCAGACCTCTCCCGCCGCTCGGCTCAAAACTTTCTTCCTGAGGATCATGCCGCTTGGTGCTTCTATCACAGAGGGCGTGGCATCATCAGACGGCAATGGCTATCGTCGTTGGCTTCGCGACCAACTGCGATGGAAAGGTTGGAAGGTCAACATGGTTGGCTCCAAGCAGAATGGAAACATGGCGGACAAGGTAAGACACCACTAACTGCATTGACATCAAGCTAACATAGTCTACTCTAGGACAATGAGGGTCACCCCGGTTGGGTCATTACTCAAGTTCATACCGCTTTCCAAAAGTCCAAGTACATGATGCCAAACTTGGTGCTCATCAATGTCGGAACGTAAGTGACACGGAACTCATCACATCGAGTTTCTCCTAAATTGTCTCCAGGAATGACTGTGGCCAAAACATCGACACCAACAATGCTGGCACACGACTCAAAGTCATGGTCGACGATATCTTCAACAGTGTCCCAGGCGTGACAGTCATTGTCTCGACTCTAGCAAAGAGCCGAGACAACGATGCCTGCGCCTCCAAAGTCAGCCAACAGTACCGCGATCTCGTCTCATCCTACAACGACAAGCGAATTGGCCTTGCCGATATCTACAGCGCCATGTCGACCAGTGATCTATCCAAGGATGGCATCCACCCCACTGACTACGGCTACAAGCTATTTGCCGCTGTTTGGTGGGACGCCATCAGTAAGCTTGAGGACAAGATCCAGCCGGCTGACAGCAAGACGGGCATCGACGACACTGCAGTCAGCTCAGGACGTACATGCACTAAGGTCGCAGGTAACGCACGAGGCCCTATCAAGTCCCAGCAGGGAAGTGGACACGACGATGGCAACTATGTTCACAGCCGTGTTGAGCGAGGTGTTATCGACTCCGCCCGTATCGAGAAGAGAGAGGATCCTAAGAGCATTACTGATGCCATCCCTTGGCACATCTTCTTCGCTAACATTGTCGTTAACAACCCCAACTTTGAACGCAGGGAAGCTCAGGATGAGTGGATTCGTATCTTCCATAACACATCGTCTGGGAAAAACACCTACTACTACCGACAGAACCAAGGAGGTGGCAAGTTCGGACCCACCACAACCTTTGATGTTGGCCAGAACTGTGATTCTGGGCCTTTGTACGCATTTGCGGACTTCAACAACGATGGTCTCGATGACTTCTTCTGTCTCAAGCCTGGCTCTGCTATGACTGTTTCTCTAAACCGCGGAGGCAACCCTCCCAAGTTTGAAAGCATCGGCCAAGTTGTCCCAGCTCACGATGGCTTTACTGCTTCCAATGTCCGCATCGCGAATATAGATGGTGACGGCAGGGCTGACTATTGCCTTGTCAAGTCGAATGCTGTTGTCGTGTGCTCTCGAAATGGTGGTCAGGGCGACAAGTATTCATGGCAGGGCTTCAGCAAGGTCGATGGACTTCGTGGCGTCGTCTTCGACAAGAAGAACGGTGTCGATGCAGCCGGCGTCACTTTTGGTGATATCAATGGAGACTTCCGCAGCGACTATCTCTACGTTGGCGACAAGGGAGAAGTCGAGACTTGGATCAACTCGCGAGGATGGGGTGAAGGTATTGTCCCTGACTGGAGAAAGGTTGGCACTACGCATCTTGGTCAGGCAGAGACTGGTATCAGAGACCAAATCAAGTTTGCTCGTATCTACGGATCTGGCCGTCTGGACTACGTCTACCTCAAAGAGGAGGACAAGCATTTTGACGTGCGCGTATGGGAAAACACTGGCAACGGTGGTACTCGACGCAAGGCCGATGGAAACTTTTACTGCGACATGCGTGGAACAGGCGCTGACGACTATGTCTGGATTTGGTCTGATGGGCATGCCGCAGAGATCAACGTTAACATTCACCAACCTCCTGACTGGGGCCACAGCACTACCATTGACTTGAAGGTCCCAGGTCCTCGTGTTGGTATCCATCTGGCTGACTGGAACGGAAACGGAAGATGCGATGTCTTGGTACAGAACAAGGCTACCGGTGCTTTGACTCTGTATGAGAACCAGTGGGATGCGAATGCCAACAAGCTGATCTTCAAGAATGTCGGTGTCGTCACTGGAGCCGCTACTTGCAACCAAGGCTGGGGCGTTTCCATCTTCGATCGTGGCATGAGACTGGCCGATATGGATGGCGATGGACGAGCTGATGTTCTCTGTCTTCAGCTTGACGGCAAGATTACAGCGTGGCTCAACACAAATACTGGTATGCAGAACGTTGGCCAGATCAAGAAGAGTGAAGGGTGGTATGTCTTGTCCCAACTCTGAGGTTGTTTATCATTACTAACTCCAAGTCTTCCTCAAGGGACCGAGCCAACCTTCGATTCGCTGACGTCGAACACTCGGGACGTACTGACATCATCTGGCTGAACAAGTACACGGGAGCTGGTACTGTCTTCAAGAATAACGGACATATGGATGGGGGTGGCGGAAGCTCCTTCTCATGGACTGCACGAGGTGTTCTCTACTCCCCCATTGACCGAGGCGAGACTATGGTAAGTCTCAGTTGAAGTTTCATCTGTCCTCTACTGACCAGGTCGTTTAAAACAGCACTTCACTAATCAAGGTGGCTTGGGTCGTGCGGATCTTTTGCATGTGCTTCCTGTCAGTAACAGTGTGAGTTAAGGTCTATTTGCCTTGATCTAAGACTTGCTGACTCGACGACAGGCATACACATACTTCAATGAATGTGGCGGAGGAAGCGGCGGAGACGATGGCATCATCGGTAAGTGTTATACCTCTGTCTTTGAAACAACACTGACTTCTTAGGTGATCCCAAGCTACCGGCATACGGAAGTAGTGGTGGTGGTAGCGATGATGTGCCAGATTCCGATATCGACCACACGCTCTACACCTGTGAGGACGAGTACAAGGACCTCGATGACCTGGTTAAGTACTCATACCAAGTCCCTATGTACTGCCTCTCGCTATACACTATCGAAATGCTTGACAAGCTGCTCGATAGCACCCTTGAAAAGTACAACAGTGCCAAGGAAGACTACGATGGCAAGTTCAAGTACTATGCTCAGTACATCAACGAGTAAGCCAAACCGATAGCAGCCTCCCAATAATTCCACTAACAGTCGCCTACAGTCTTGTCAACCCCCAGCTCGCCAGGTGGATGGACAACTGGAACAAAAACGACCAGGAGAAGATTGGCGGAGGTAACGCATACTTCAACTGCAAGTACCGGAGAAACAGCAAGGAAAAATACCGTTACGAGGGCGCATGCCCAGTCCCCAAGAATATCATGGAAGACGGAACCTGGGATGATCCAGAGACGGGCTACGAAAGCTGGGAGATCGAATACTCTCTCCGCGACAAGGCCGGCTTCGAGAAGGCTCTCATCTCCGAACTGGGCATCCAGCCTGATTGGATTGTCTGGGAGGACTGGGACTCATACCCCGAGTGCGAGGGCTCTCCTGGTGACTGTGTTGAGGTTCACCAGTGGCGCAAGAACTTCCCTCGCAAGGCCAAAAATATTGAAGTTGGCGATCCCAAGAAGATTATGGAGGACGCTCTCCCCAAGATTGACGATCTGAAAAACCAGTTCATGGCCGCTGTACTCTCGGTCGGTCTTTCAACTTACGATCCTACCAAGGACCTCAACAATGCTGCTTTTGCGCTCGCCGTCCCTGTGCAGATGCTGGCGCAAGCGATTGATAACATGGCCAACATCAAGGAACTTGGTGCAGATATTGAGGAGCGAAAGAAGAGGGAGACTATTCTCTTCATCGTCAGTCTCGTGCTCATGATCGTTCCATTTGTTGGCGAAGTTGGCCTTGGTCTTGCTGGCTTTACCACGCTGGCCCGGTTCGCTTTCATCGGTGGAGAGATTGCCAATGGCGCCTTGTCGGTTGCTGAGATCATCAACGACCCAGCTTCGGCTCCCATCGCAGTTATGGACCTTTTGATTGGGGCTGCTAGCCGTGGCAAGTCAACCTCGGATGTCATGTCTGATGCTGCTTCCAAGAAGTGGAAGATGAGAGCTGAAGACGTCAGGGGAATGGGTACACGGTTCAAGCAGATTGATGACCAGGTTCAGTCTGTAATCAGCAGGTGTCTTAAGTGATATTGGTTTCATTCGGTCTGTAAAGACACCCACTTAAAGGACGAGCCGTGGTCGATGAAGGGTTGTATATTTAGACTGTCTTTGAGTTACCAGAGCATGGTTATGAAGCACACTGTCACCCGGTGCATTTTTCATTGTATATAATACTTTTACTACACTATCATTAGTCTTTCCTAAAACCTTATAAGTTTTATGCATCACCACCGCCCAGGTATACACTTGGCTTCACAGTACCTGACTTGCTCTTCTACTATCTGATATCCTTCCCCGTAAAGCTAGGGTTTCTGAAAGAACAAAGAACACGTTTTAGTCGACAATTTAATATGAATCAATACCCAGATAATAAGCTATTTACCTTCTCACGCCAGAATGAACTGCCCTTCCACATTTAGTAGACGGGTCTACTACCGACAGCTCAAGAGTACCAACCGTCGTAGATACTTTCTTCCAGAGATTAGCTTCCTCCAATGATAAGGTTATCATCGGTCATCTAACCGTATCAAGTTAATGATACGAGATAAGACCCAATAAGCTCGTGTTCACAACCATTTTTGTTTTCAACAGATACCTTCGTATGAACTTCGGAAACTGCGGATGATGTCTCTCGGCACATCACTACTCTCGTGAAACAATTCGTCAGCTGTTGCGGGGTTGTAAGCAGCCAAGCATCTTTAGCAGCACGCTTATGGAGTTTAAATACGGCCAGTCTTACAATCTGCTCTGCGAGGCTTGGGTTAGAGCCAAGGCTAGCCCAACCACGACAACTCTTGGAGAACTCTATTTGGCTAAGTTTGCACTAAATCTCGAGACAGTGTAGCATTGTATCAGGTACAATAGATCCCACATCACACAACACGTGTAACACGAAACTCTTAACGCGTTCAGCTCCCAGTGAGGTAGAGTGAGTAGAGGGACAGGATGGAAACGGAAGTGGTGTGCTTAAATGAGACGGCTGAAACCAATCAAATCACTCTGAACCCGATATAAAACGGAATGTTGTTGTCTTGACCTCATATAAAGTCACTCTAACCCTCGATCTTTTCTCCTCCTGGACCTTATCTCAATACCTCTTCGATTTTCTTATCTTGAGTTCACAATGTCGTATTTCGAGGTAACAGGTGAAGGAAGTGGCATGCCAAGTCCGACGGAGGGAGATCAACACGCAGAAAGCTCTTCACACAGCCATTCACCTACGTCCAAGGGTGTGAATGATAGTAGTGACAGCCTCCCGTACGATGACCACCATCATAAACACCACACTCGTCCCCATCTCCTCAAGCGCCACGCTACTGTAATTGAAGATGCCGATCGCACAGAACTCGTTCGAATTGCTACCGCTCTCTCACGTCGTCATTCCATAGTGACTGGCCAAGCGACTCGCACTCACACACTTGCAACCTTGGATGAAGATGAACCAGCACTTGATCCTTCAAGCACCCAGTTCGACTTGCACCAGTGGCTCAAGAACTTTATTAAAACGCTCAGTTCACAAGGGATCACAGCCAAAAAGACAGGAGTCGTATGGAAGAACCTGAACGTCTCCGGCTCGGGAGCCGCTCTGCAAATTCAAGACACTGTGGCAACCTTCTTAACGGCACCGCTTCGACTGGGCCAACTATTCAGCTTTGGCAAAAAGGAGCCAAAACATATCTTGCGTAACTTCGATGGCCTCATCAAGAGCGGGGAACTCTTGATTGTACTCGGCAGGCCCGGGTCAGGATGCAGCACACTGCTCAAAACCATTTGCGGTGAATTGCACGGCCTTAGTATCGACGAGGCCTCGATAATTAATTACAATGGAATTTCACAAAATGTTTTGAAGAAGGAGTTCAAGGGAGAAGCCATGTACAACCAAGAGGTAAATGAACGTATTCTGAACCATGGATATACACTAACACTGATCCTAGGTGGACAGGCATTTCCCTCACTTGACCGTTGCCCAAACCCTCGAGTTTGCTGCTTCAGTTCGAACACCGTCTCACCGCATCCATGGTATGACACGTAAAGAGTTCAGCAGTTACATCTCGCGAGTTGTCATGGCCACTTTTGGTCTTAGCCATGCCGCCGACACTAAAGTGGGAAACGACTTCATCCGAGGCGTCTCTGGCGGCGAGAGAAAGCGAGTCAGTATCGCTGAGATGAGTCTATCTGGATCTTCGGTCGGCGCTTGGGACAATAGTACCCGAGGACTCGACTCTGCTACGGCGTTGAAGTTTGTTCAGGCTTTACGCTCTGCTTCCGACTTGGGTGGGTGGACTGTAGCTGTTGCTATCTACCAGGCGAGTCAGGCCATATATGACCTCTTCGATAAAGCCGTAGTGCTCTACGAGGGCCGACAGATCTACTTTGGTCCTGCAGATAAAGCAAAAGCATTCTTCGAGAGACAAGGCTGGTACTGCCCGCCTCGACAGACCACTGGTGACTTTCTCACCTCTATCACTAATCCCGTCGAGCGGAAAGCTTTACCGGGTATGGAAAACAAAGTCCCACGCACTCCAGAAGACTTTGAAAAGTATTGGAAGCAATCTCCAGAGTTTCAGCTGCTGTGCAAGGATATAGACGCTTATGAAACGGAATACATGGTTGACAGACCTGGCGAGACCATTGCAGAGCTACGCCAGCAAAAGAATTATCGCCAGTCTAAGCATGTCAGGCCCAGCTCGCCATTCACTATCAGCTTCATGATGCAAATCAAGCTCTGCACAAGGAGAGCGTATCAGAACATCTGGAACAATATTTCTGCAACTGCTACGCAATGCGTCGTCCAGCTCGTCTTGGCCCTTATTATTGGTTCCATCTTCTACGGCACGCCTGACGCTACTGCTGGCTTCTATGCCAAGGGCTCGGTTCTTTTTATGGCAGTTCTCCTCAACGCTTTGAACGCTATTTCTGAGATCAGCAGTTTATACGCGCAAAGAGATATCATCACCAAGCAAGCATCCTACGCCTTCTATCATCCTGCTGCCGAGGGTGCTGCAGGTATAGCAGCCGCTATCCCAATCAAGTTCGCAACGGCTGTCATTTTTAACATTGTTTTGTACTTCCTCGCTGGTCTTCGGCCCGAGCCAGGTAACTTCTTTCTCTACTTTCTCATCACCTACATCTGCACATTTGTATTCATCGCCTTTTTCCGCACCATGGCAGCAATATCCAAGACGGTTTCGCAAGCCATGACTCTTGCGGGAGTTACGGTACTGTTGCTAGTCGTCTACGTCGGCTTTACCATCACTGTACCTGAGATGAAGGTCTGGTTTTCTTGGATCCGTTGGATAAATCCCATCTACTACGCGTTTGAGATTCTGGTTGCCAACGAATTTCACGGGCAGCAGTTCACCTGCTCTAGCATCTTTCCTCCCTATTCACCAAACATTGGAGACTCGTGGATATGCACCGTCACTGGCGCCGTTGCTGGTGAATGGACCGTGAGCGGCGACAGCTTCATCGCGGACAACTACGAATACTACTACTCGAATGTTTGGCGGAACTTTGGAATTCTCATCGCGTTTTTGATAGGCTTCACTATCATCTATCTCGTCGCCACCGAGCTCAACTCATCCTCGACAAGCACTGCAGAAGCCTTAGTGTTTCAGAGGGGACGTGTTCCGCAACATCTTCTCAACGGATCTAGAGCACCCAACGATGAAGAATCCACCAAGGCTGAAGCAAGCAAAGAGGTCTCCAAGGGCGGAGAAGTCGCTGCGATTGAGCCTCAAAAGGACATATTCACCTGGAGAAACGTCGTCTATGAGATCCCTGTCAAAGACGGCAAACGTCGCTTGCTGGACAATGTCGCAGGATGGGTAAAGCCTGGTACCCTAACTGCTCTCATGGGCGTGAGCGGTGCGGGTAAAACGACTCTTCTCGACGTGCTCGCTCAACGAACCACCATGGGCATTATCACTGGCGACATGCTTGTGAATGGCAAGCCCTTGGATGCAAGCTTCCAACGCAAGACTGGTTATGTACAGCAACAAGGTTTGTTCGCTATTTCTATTTTTATGCTACAACTAACTTGGATATAGACCTTCATTTGCAGACAGCTACCGTTCGCGAAAGTCTTCGCTTCAGTGCCATGTTAAGACAGCCAAAGTCTGTCAGCAAAGAGGAAAAGTACAAGTTCGTCGAGGAAGTAATCAAGATGCTCAACATGGAAGAATACGCCGATGCTGTAGTTGGAGTGCCTGGGGAGGGCTTAAACGTCGAACAGCGTAAGCTACTTACCATCGGAGTTGAGCTAGCCGCCAAGCCAAAATTGCTTCTCTTCCTCGATGAACCTACCAGCGGCCTTGACTCCCAGAGTTCTTGGGCTATCTGTGCCTTCTTGAGAAAGCTTGCCAACTCCGGCCAAGCCGTTCTCTGCACAGTTCATCAGCCCAGCGCTATTCTCTTTCAGGAGTTTGACCGACTATTGTTCCTTGCAAAAGGTGGAAAGACTGTGTATTTTGGCAATATCGGCCAAGATTCTCGCATACTTCTGGATTACTTTGAGTCGCATGGAGCTCGGACATGCGATAGTAAGGAGAATCCAGCCGAGTATATCTTGGAAATCATCAGCAATGTTTCAAACGACAAGGGTGAAAATTGGCATGATGTTTGGAAAGGGAGTCAAGAAGCTGAGGCTGTTCAAGCCGAGATCGACAGAATCCATGCAGAGAAACAGAACGAACAAGTGGCAGGGCAAAATGACGCATCTTCGCAGGCTGAGTTTGCCATGCCCTTTGGATCACAGTTGAGAGCCGTCACATACCGTGTCTTCCAGCAATACTGGAGAATGCCTAACTATGTGTTTGCCAAGTTTATACTAGGCATTGCAGCAGGTTTATTTATCGGATTCTCCTTCTTCCAGGCCTCGCAATCCGAAGCTGGAATGCAAAACGTCATTTTCTCTGTTTTCCTCCTGACTACAATCTTCTCAACTTTAGTTCAACAGGTGAGTAAACATGAGCACGATATAATGTGACGCCTTACTAACCCTTGCAGATCCAACCACATTTCATTACCCAAAGGTCTCTGTATGAAGTCAGAGAACGGCCAAGCAAGGCCTATTCCTGGCAAGCTTTCGTTATCGCCAACATCATTGTTGAAATTCCCTACCAGATTGTCACCGGCGTTCTGATTTGGGCCTGTTTCTACTATCCTGTAGTGGGTATCCAGAGCTCTGATCGCCAGGTCCTTGTCCTTCTCTTCGTCATCCAGCTCTTCATCTACGCCAGCGCCTTTGCACAGATGACCATTGCAGCAATGCCAGATGCGCAAACTGCGGCTAGTATCGTCACGGTGCTTACCATGATGAGCACCATCTTCAGTGGTGTGTTGCAAACACCCGATGCTCTTCCTGGCTTCTGGATCTTCATGTATCGTCTGTCTCCATTTACATACTGGATTTCCGGTATTGTGGCTACTATGCTCCATGGTCGACCGGTGATATGCTCAGATACCGAGACATCCACATTCAATCCTCCATCAGGTCAAACATGCCAAGAGTACCTCGAGCCCGCTCTAGCAAGTGCTCCTGGTCAACTGCAGAACCCACTGGCTACAGAAGCATGCCGATATTGTGCATTTCGCAATGCAGATCAGTACCTGTCTGGCTCTGAGATTTTCTGGTCTCAGAGATGGCGTAACTATGGCATTATGTGGGCTTTTATCGGATTCAATATGATGGTTGCTATCATCACGTACTATCTGTTCAGAGTCAAGAAGTGGTCTAAGAAGTGATGACTGGGGTAGCAAGTGTGGCTGGACAGAGTGTAATTGAGTTTCTGAGTGGTCTGTTTGAAGTTGTTATCCCGAAGGACATTCATTAGAGCAGTCTTATTCAGGTCCCAAACATGGTTTCGAATAACCCTGTATTATGTGTAGTTGTACACGAATCGCAAACTAATCAGTGTTTCACTCAAAGCTCAAGCATTGAATCATCATCCTCGCGGTCAAGTCCACAGCCTGGACCGATCTTGACCAGATCAGCCGCATCCAGTTCCACCAAATGATGGTTAATAATATAGTCGTTCACAGTGATGCCGTTGCCCAGGAAGAACTGCACACCGAAACCAGGCTGGTCAAACCAGGGCCTGATGGGTCCAGCCTGAACGGTAAAGGTCCTTGTCACATTGTAAACGTGGTAGTTGTTTGGAAACTCCCTGTTCTTTCCCGTGTTGAGATTCTGAGGGTGCAGAGCCCTCTGTGCAAACGGAGCGGTAGCCGGTGAGATGTATCGCCCTGCTGATGTTAGCTTGACTTCAACGTATGATGACACATCTCTCACCTGTGTTTTCCCCGAAGCGATCAACGATCGTGCCCGGCTTCAAGTCTACATTTGCCTTGATAGGCAGGGTATCTTCATTCAGCTCGAACCCATACTTCTCTGGATAGATCCACCCTGCATCGTTGCCGTCGCCCCGGTCCGTTTCGTTCCACCACCTTTTGAGGAACTCATTGGGAGTTAAGCCTCCGAAGCGATCATAGCCAGTAACAAACGTGGCCAAAGGCAGCTTGGTCGGAAGCTTGACTGGGCCGAGGCGTCTATCGCCACAAATGAACTCGTTCTTGAGGGTCTGGTTTTCCCGTACGTATTCGCCCTCACAGTTGCATTGTTTTCCGCTAGAAGGTTTCTCCAAGGGTATGAATGCAGCAAGAGAAGTAACCACCATGGAGGAGACAAAGATTGATTGGAAAAGCATTTTAGTGGTTCTTTATGGTGAGAAGACTGAGAATACGGATGTCAATACTTATATCCCCGCTAGGAGAGCAGTGGCCGGGCTCTCCTCTTTATAACAAACTCAGAGCGGCACTGTCGGTCAATATCAAGAAACTCCTAGTACGCAACTAGGGAATCTAGTTATTCCCATGTCTCAGCTCAGCCTCTTGGCGGATCAGTAAGAATTCAGATCTGCAAGATGCTGAGTTCACCAGACAGGCTATTGAACAATAGTGGACTCAGTTCTGCGTACAGGGTTCCTAGATAAGCAAGAGGCTGCGACCTTCTCGAGGGGAGCTTGTCCCCAAGAATGTGATGAAAAGCCACCTCAGTCCCGTGCCGTGTCTTGTCATATTGGGTGGCTTACCGGGGAGTGATAAACGATGTTAACAAAACCGCCAGCCGAGTGCAGAATATGAAGATCTAATTTTCCACCGTTTATCATTTGGGGCATATCATGGATAGGAAAGTGTCTTGCTTTGGGTTATGGCCTAAGTTTTACTCTCCTATTATCAGATCAATTCAAGCGATATTGACGCGTTCTAACCATCCTGACTTCCACGGGATCTCCTTTGGGTCAGCCATCATTACCAGGATTGATTGGCGGCAAGTGGCGAGCTGAATATATTGTGGCTTGCGTCGTAGCATACCATATAGGATCCCTTGCACGCCAAGGCTTGGCAAATAGGAGACTTTTACCATAGGAAAAAAAGACATTCAAGTATTAATACAGGACAAGGGCGAAATAATACGAACCTATGCCAAAAGTTCAAAAAAGGTGCCTAAAGACACATGCGGAATGTCAGCTGATGATTCACGTGATGCAGCGTTTTCGGATCTTTATTCCTCCTCTAGCCTCGTGAATCCCAGGACGAGCTAATTGTTTACTGGGGAGTTTTGCATTGAGAGGCTATGCCTATACAGAATAGAAAATCCATGTCAATGGGAGGGTATCCGTGAAATTCCGGAATGTGAAGAAATTTTAGTACTATGTTTTGCTAAACACCTAGTGTGGCTGATGATGGAGTGGACCACGTGACATGTTATTATCCTTCTCAAATAACCACCCTATACCTATTCGTCAAAACTTGGTTTCTTTAGCAGACTGTACATATTACAGTTAACTGTGAAGCTGGGTAGTCTCACGGCACTTTTATAGCCTCTTATTCAAGGTATTGGTGTGTACGGAGTATGCCATCAAGAACACTGGGCAAATAACCTAACTTGTCCTGATATCTTAATTACTAAAACGTACACCCAATGTCGCTGCTAGTAGCCGGGTGATACCAACACGTTTCAGACATTGACTTTTCCGTTTATACTGTCTGCTCGTCATAAAAACAAGACCAAAACAACCCATATGAACTGATCGACAGGTATAATGTATCCAGTCTTGGCTATTTGGCTTCGAAACCATTCTTAGTTCACCTTGAATTGATAAGATTGCACGTTTCGCATAATAGGGTCGTTTGCTAAACACCTAAGACGTCTCGCTTTGGCCTATCTGGTTCCCTCATCCTTGCTTGACACATGTCTATGCGTATATTTGGCGTTGACGGGTTGCAACCTGGTATGGCGCGTCGCGCTTAATACCTTTATCCGATCTATAATATTGGCCTTCAGATTCCCCAGAAAGTCCATCAGCCAGTCACTACTGAAAGCTGTAGCATAGTCTTTAGAACGCTTCCGGTTGGCACTCTCAACAGTTTCAGAACAGGTAGTTCAAAGGACTTTATAGTCTACAATAAGTTGCAGCCACAATAGTGTCTCGTCAACGCACTCGCTGATTTTGAAGCTGTCCAGTGGTTTATTGTGCAGACTATTGCCCCATGCCTCGACGCTGGCAGCTGATGAGTCAATTTTGATCATGTCTCATCTTCATCTCTTGCAGCAGATTGCTTGGCAGCGGGTCAGCCCAACTCACGACAAAGATCATCATTTAGTGTATGTTAGCGGCGAGCTTAAACACCAACCTTTTGTTCTTGGCTATGAATAGTAAAGATTTTACCCGTTTATCGTGGGTTTCCTCACAACTACGATCGGATCATTGCTGTTAAATCCGGCTTAGTCGCTATAGTCGCCAAGAAGTCTGGCTAGTCAAGTCTATCGACCCCTTGTTCCATCACGTGCCAAAAAGGCCCATATTGTTCCCCTCATTCCTCAGATGATCCTCCTTGCCCAAATCCCCTTGTTGCAGGTTGTTGGTTCATGAAAAAAACCATGTCAGACCGACCTGGAAGTCCATCTGCGCCAGCTCAGGCCCAGGCCTCAACGCCTGCAGCAGCTCCGCACGAGTCCTCGCCGCCGCCACAGACTGAGCTCCTTGCAGCGGACGATGAGCAGGTGAGTGCGACAAAATGACTCGCCAAACTCTTTTCAGCGGCTCATTCATGACTAGGACGACGCTCAAGATGACAACGCCGATGCCGATTCAACCCTTGGTTCAGATGCGTTAGTTGCATTCTTCCCTTTTGTCTTGTTTTGACTAATCTCTTACATGTGTAATTACAGGGAAAGCTCTACAGCCTCTGTTTCATCCAGTATCCTTGAGTACCGTCGCAACCAGGGCCGTACCTATCACAGCGACAAATTCACCACCAACTACTTTCTCCCAAATGACGACCAGCAGTTGGAATCCAATGATTTGACGTATGGATTCTCATTCGACTTGGCCAAGACTCAGTCCTAACATTTTCTTAGCCACCACTACTTGATGATTTTGTTGGATGACAGGTTGTTCCTTGCCCCTCTGGAGGAAGACAAGATCAAGGTATGGGTCTTCATCTCAACAAACGCAGGGTTCCCTCAGTAGCTGACATATGTAATCCTAATCCAGAAAGTACTTGATGTCGGCACCGGTTCTGGTAAGCTCACAACTGATCTATTTCTTCTACTTTTACTAACAGACGGTGCAAGGTATCTGGGCAATGTATGTTACCCGATGACTTCCCTCGGCTCTCTCACTTATCAATCGCAGTGAATTTGCCGACCGTTACCCAGACGTCGAGATTGTCGGTACCGATCTATCCCCGTGTCAACCTGAGTGGGTTCCACCAAACCTGCGTTTCGAAATCGACGATGCAGTCTTGGACTGGACGTGGGGTCCCGATGAGTTCGATTTTATCCATATCCGTTACCTGTTTGGCGCCATCAAGGACTGGTCCGCTCTCTTCCGACAAGCCTACCGCTGTTGTGCCCCTGGAGGCTGGGTCCAATCGGCCGAAGCTGATGTGGAATTCCGCTGTGATGACGGGACTATAGACAAAGAACCCAACCTCAAGAAATACAAGACGCTCTTTGAGGAAGGCGGCAAGATCCTGGGAAACCCTTTCTTCGTCTATGAGGATCAGGTCAAGGGCTTTGAAGACGCTGGCTTTGAGGACATAAGGACAGTTGACTACAAGGTATGTTCTCGAAAAGCAAAGTCCGATGGATGGACTAATATTGTGTGTTTAGATTCCTGTCGGTGATTGGCCTAAGGACCCAAAGCTCTCAGAGGTTGGCAAATTTGTTCGCGCAACTTTAGAAAACGATATTGAAGGTAAGAAGTTTCCCAACTTTGTCAACTTTGACCATTGTATGGATGTTGACTCGGCCTAGGTTATACCCTCATGATGTGGCAAGAAGTGCTTCGATGGCCCAAGGACGAATACCAAATGTTTTTGATGAGCCTTCGCAAGGCCATAAGAAACCCCAAGATTCACACTTACATGAGAGTTCGCTTTGTTTACGGCCGTAAGCCCCAGCACTAGGAGTAGACTGTTATGAGCATTGGAAATAGAGTACTGTTATCAATTCCGAAAGCTTCTGCATATAGCCCGGCATCTGGGGTCAACCCCTAGACTTGTAATGCATAATTTGCTTAAGTTTCGTAACATGCACACAATGACTTATCAGTAGTGCAGTACGCCAAGCCTTCATCATGCTAATTATATCCATGTGGTTGTTTACAGGTCTAGTGACTGATATAGTTCATCCTGACCGTCCAGGGAAATTGGCCCTGTCCAGCTAGTCTCTGAGTGGTGGAATAATTTGGAGGCGCCTTGACTGGAAATTGCTAAACCAATAAACGACTTAGTTATCTCCCTTCAGCCTAAAGTCCTAAACACAACCAATGGTCATTGTGCACTCAAGTCTACAATCCATCTGTATTGGCCATGTGATCTAAGCCCCTTTAGTGAATCTATTTGATTACGGAGTTGCTTACCCATGGGCTTGGCCGGCTTTCCCCCAAAGTCCAGAGCTCGGATTTAACCTCCAGTTGCAATTAGCGTGGAGATGATGCTGATCCTCCACACTTCTCCGCTCACAAGAGATCGTCATGGCTCGTCTAACAACCCCCAAGGACGTGGTCATTTCCATTTTAGCCTAATCTGACATGGTCGATTTACGACTTCAAGTTGAGTCGCGATTTGCAGACGGATATTTAAGGGCAACGTGCTGTGCTATGCTACGAAATGCAACCCCTTTCCTCTAGAGAGCATTGCCCTAGCTAACGGGAACGACCCCTCGACATGATGCTGGCTCCATTGTTGCTTGCTGGCCTGGCGGCTCTAGGCAGTTGCCAGAACGTCGAATCCCCTAACTCCAAAACCAAGCCATCACGACTGTGGTACGACGCTCCAGCCACGGTTTGGAACGAATCTCTCCCTATTGGAAATGGCAGACTCGGAGGAATGGTGAGGGGAGTGGTTGCCACCGAGCTCATCTACATCAACGAAGACTCTTTATGGAGTGGAACTGCCCTTGACCGCATTAATCCAGATGCTGAGGAGACGTTGAACAAGGTCCAGTCGCTTCTTGCGCAAGGCTCCGTTAAGGATGCTACCTTCGAGGCTAACCTAGGACTTTCGGGCGTGCCGTCAAGCATGCGCGAGTATCAGCCTGGAGGTGATTTCCAGATCTTCTTCCAAGGTCAAGGCTCTGCCTCAAACTATGAGAGATGGCTTGACCTCGAAGATGGCACTGCGGGAGTCTATTACGAGACCAATGGCGGGTCATACAAACGCGAATATCTCAGCAGCAAGCCAACCAATGTCATGGCAGTCCGTCTGACGGCATCTGAAGCAAAGTCTCTTAGCTTTTATATCAAGTTCCAACGCCCTTCCAACCAGCAGAATCGCTTCGCTGAGACAGCCTACGCCGAGAATGGTGATACTATCATCACAACATTCAATTCGAATCAAATCAAGGCTGCATTCGGAGCTCGTCTTGTTACGACTGGTGGAACCAAACGACAAATTGGTGACCAGATTGTTGTTCAAGGCGCAGACGAGGCCTGGATCTACCTTGATATGAGAACAACAGTTCGAGAAAGCAATCCGCTGTCAGCAGTTCGAAAAGCCCTCGGCCAGGCTGTGTCATCTTCATACTCCGATATTCGCGCCAAACATGTCAAGGATCATCAGGAGCTGTATGGCCGTGCCAGCTTGTCGCTCGGTTCCTCGAGTGACGAACAAAAGGCCATGGCTACCGGCAAGAGACGTCGAGCTTTACTCGACGGCGGATTCGACCCTGAGCTCGTTTCATTGTACTTCCAGTACGGACGTTACCTTTTAATTGCGTCTTCACGGCCCGGCACGCTACCAGCAAACCTTCAAGGAATCTGGAATAATGCGCTGGACCCTTCATGGGGCTCAAAATATACTATCAACATCAACCTGCAGATGAATTATTGGCCGGCTGAGGTTACGAGTGAGTTTTACAATGAAAAGAGCTATTACCTTTCCAGACTAACAGAAAGAAGATTTGGCTGAACTCACGGAGCCACTCTTTGCCCATATGAAAGTGATGCACAAGACCGGGAAGACGATGGCACGAAAAATGTACAATGCAGACGGTTGGGTTGCTCACCATAACACCGACATCTGGGGTGACGCTGCGCCACAAGACATTTACGCACAAGGTTCTTACTGGCCTATGGGCCATGGCTGGCTTCTCCAGCACGTTTTCGATCACTACTTGTACACCGGGGACAAGAGTTTCTTGGAAAAGAACTTTTACCTCTTTGAGGACGCTGTCAAGTTTTACGCAGATTTCCTATCCGACTATAACGGATGGAAGGTCACTAACCCATCTGTTTCCCCTGAGGCCTCATACAAGAATGGCAGCACCACCGGGGCAATGACAGTTGGAGCGACGATTGACAACTCAATCTTGCGCGAACTGTTCGGTAACTTTGCACAAGCGGCCAAGATTCTCGGTAAGTCCAACGACCGTCTAGTTAAAACAGCCACCTCCCTGAGAGAGAATCTACCTCCTCTACAAGTTTCGCCCAAGACAGGACTTCTCATGGAGTGGATTGAAGACTTTGAAGAGGTGGACCCTGGACATCGTCATCTGTCTCCGTTGTATGGCCTATATCCCGGATCCGAGATCACACCCGAAAACTCTACTATCTGGGAGGCTTCCGAGAAGTTGACAGACAGACGGGACAGGTGAGTACTGATAACAGCAGGCTGCATGATTCCAATGACTAACCCTTTCGTAGGTACGGTGCTGGTAGTATGGGATGGTCGACAGCCTGGATGGCAGCCGTAAGAGCACGACTTCACCAAGGGAAAAACGTCCAAACCTCTATAAATTACCTTTTGGCCAACTCATCCCACGACAGCCTCCTCGACATGGGCCCTCCTGCAGCCTTCCAGATTGACGGTAACTTTGGCGGCTGCGCAGCTATCGCCGAATCTCTCCTCTCAAGTCATAACGGCTTGATACAGCTCCTCCCTGCTCTGATGCCATCTTCCAAACAAGGGTCCTTCAAGGGCTTTGTTGCGAGAGGCGGGTTTGTTGTTGACGCGGAATGGGATGACGGCGCCCTGACAAAGGCTTCAATCACCAGCAAGTTAGGCAACCCGCTCAATGTTACTATAGGAACTGGACAAGGATTGGCAGAGGCTGGGAGCAATAGGAAGAGTTCGGGCAAAGGGAGCATGTTTTTTACCAGGAAGCTGAAAGCCGGTGAGACGGTGTCTTTAGTTGGAGGAGATGTAGAATAAAGCTAGAGTCCTGGTTAGTGCGATGTAGCAATAGTTAGTGTCAATGTAGGTACCTCTTACACCCGAGCTATAACACACACAGCATAAGACAGACTGGTGGGCCTTGTCTTACAATCTTACTAAGCCAAACTAAACCAAGAGACAAAAGATTGCGACTTTGAGTTGTTTTCTGCCATTCATTGATATACGGTGGTCAATCTTATCGCCAAGTAACATGGCTTTGTATCAAGACTCGCTTAGGTTGGACCACTTGCGGCTTACTACCATTGATCTTCAGCCGGCACCCGACTCATCTGATGTGCAAAGCATTAAGATAACACTGAAAACATACCCGTTTGCTGGAAAGACAAAACCTAGATACTATGTCCTTTCTTACACTTGGGGCGCGCCCAAATACGGCATGGCTGAGCCGGCGCTGGAGGACTACCATACAATCATATTGAACGGACAATACCATAGAGTTGCACCCAACCTCTACGATGTACTTCATCAACTATATGCATATTATCCGGAAACGCCTTTGTGGATAGATGCACTGTGTATCAACCAATCTGACCTCGATGAGCGACAATGTCAGGTTTCATCAATGGACAAAATCTATGGTGAAGCAGATTGTGTTCTCATCTGGTTAGGCAGTCCGACATCTCAGCTGCTGACCGGCCTCAAGACTGTAGAGCGTGTAGCAGAGTCTTCTTTTAGTGAGACCGAACGCATGATTCGAAATTAACAATATGACTTTTGTTTTGTCATGGAGGATATGCAACAACGCTACGGGCTATCGCCTTTTACTCTGGAGGAACGCAGATCTCTGGTTGGACTTTATCAACATAATTGGTTCGCCAGAGTCTGGATTATACAGGAAGTTGCTTTGGCAAGAGAAGCAGACTTTATATGTGATCTCACCGTTTCCTTTGAGAGTGTTGCTGCAACCGCCACCCTCCTGCATCTGAGCGGCCTTCTAGGTGCCATCATCTCCCTAGTCGAATTAGATGGGGAGCAAAGAATGAGTATGGTGTCGGACCTCTGGCTCCATCAATCAGAGAAGACCCTTCTCATACACGAGTGGTGCAAGGGTCCTCGGAATGACTGGCTGGATGTTCTTCCATTACTCAACACAACAAAGGCATTGAAGACACCAGCTTGACTGAAATACCAGCCAGTTCAAAAAGATGAGCGTCTCTGTTGTTTCTGAAGCTACTTTATGGACAGCTGGCTTTAGAGCTACTGATCCGAGAGACTCTATCTCTGGACTTCTTGGTATACTCCAGCATATGGCAAAGGAACGGAATATTCCCGTGCCCGACTCGCTCCTACCAAACTACAGCAAACCCGCAGCCCAGGTGCTGGAAGAAATCGCATCCGAGATCATGGAAGCAACTGGAGACCTAACTCTTCTGACGCTGGTCAAAGACCCTACTCAGCTGGAGACGATAAACCTACCATCTTGGTGTCCTGACTTTCCACCTGATATGGGAATGTTGCCCCTTTGTGGGGTAGGCTTCACGTCTATAAGCCGACTCAACGCATGCGGGACTGCTAACGAGAACGCACATCAACACGCTGCGAAGATACAGAACGGAACACTAACTGTTCATGGTACTCGTTCAGGGGTCATCAAACTCGTAGGGACGCCCTTCAACGAAGCTGGCAAGGCCGGCGTGTACGACTGGGTTGAGATGCTACTTGACTGCGACCGAACCTATCCATACACTGGCCAATCTTCCATGGAGGCATTCTGGCGAACTTTGATATGGGATCAAGACTTTTCTAGTCGTCCAGCTAAGCTTATCGATGGCCAGGGCTTTGCCAACCTGATTTTGTGGTGGATGGGAGGCTCGCTGCAAGCTATATGTCGACAAGACGGGCAAGCTGCAGCAGAAGAATATCTAGCAAAGTTTCCTCTGATTGACAAGTTGGCCGAACATATGCCTGACTCTCTTTCCCCACTACTGCTCAACTAGCTTCTCTTTCCAGAAAGTTGGGAGTCTTTGCTCCCACTGAAGATGAAATGCCTGTATCTCCTCAACAGAGAGACGATATAATAGGCTCTCTCCAAACATCCATAAAGGCGTTCACATGGGTTATGGGAGCAACAATGGCGTGGCGATGCCCATTTCTTACGGATACAGGCCATTTAGGGTGTTCTTGTGTATCCACCCAAGCAGGAGATGAAGTATGGATAATTGCCGAGTGTCCTACGCCGCAGATTCTGAGAAAGAGTGCTTCTCGAGAGGGCGGCTACACTCTAGTCAGCGAGGGCTATGTGCATGGTATTATGAACGGGGAGGCTGCAAACGCCGGCGCGGCATGGCAAGAGATAAACATAGTATAGACACAATGAAAGAATTTTAAGTCCAATATGGAACCCAAGATGCCAGTTTTGTACAGGGGAAGCATTTAAAAACTGGCCGATTTTACGTAAAAGGGAGCATGCTAATGTTCTAGAGTGGCCAACAAACTGGATAGTGTAATAGCCATTAAGGCATGACGCCCTGTGGTATTGAAAGTACCGTTTTGGCACGACATGCTCTTCGTAAATTACCCGTCAAGGGAGGTCGTTATATGCAAGTGGGCTCGGGGAAGAAGTTAGGCCGCCTTGCATTTCCATCAGACCACCGCATTTTGCTCCCGGTACTGCTTTGGAATTTACATGCCATATTCTGATTTATATTTGTCTTTCTCTGGCTCCATCGTTACTGTGACACGTTCAGATCTCATCGACCCAGACGTTATTTGTAGCTCGTCATGGCTGAGACCGTTGAACCAGCTGCCAGATCCTCGACATTGGCTGAAGCGGACACTTCCCCGCCTGCCAGCTCCATTATCCTCTCTTCTCAACATTGGGCTCATATTAGAGAGGTTTGTCACGACAACGACCATATAATGATATCCCTGCTGAATCAGAGTTACGGCAACAGGATGAGGATAATGACGATACTGACTCCACCATCGACTCTGACAACCCCTCCACTACAGCATCCGTAACCTATAGCATCCTACAGTACAGGACGATTCACGGTCGAACTTACCACAGCGAGCAGGGGATTACTCAGGACTGGTAAGAATGACGAGACATGCTCACATCTTCACGTTGTACGTTACTAACAGATCGACCAAGGGGTTCCAATGATGAGCCACAGAAGGATCTGATGGATCTGAAGTGAGTCAGTTATATATTCGTGCCAAATCGGGTAGTGACCCATCTACTAGTCACCATTTGCTTACTTTGGGGTTAGGAGACAAGCTTCATCTAGCCCCGTTAGAAAATGACAAAAATTTTGTAAACAGACTCATCTTAATATTCGCTTAGTACTGATTTGAATTAGGGAAATCATTGATATCGGAACCGGCACAGGTATGATGACCTGGAAAGACTTCTGGAACCTGATTCAATGTTATCAACTGGCGCTAACATTTGATTGATAGGTATCTGGGCCATGTGAGTTGACATGAATGGCACGAAAGTACCTCCTAAAGCTAACAAACTGATGCCAGTGACTTTGCCGATCAATATCCAGGAGTAGATTTTATCGGTACAGACTTATCACCCATACAGCCTTCGTGGGTACCTACCAACGTCCAGTTGTAAGTTTTCCATTAGAGATAAAGATAAGACTTTACAGACATGCATGTCAGTGTTATCGAAGATTGCACTGGTGAATGGACCTTCAAGTCTAGTTTTGCCGATTACATCCATGCTAGATGGTTGATGGGCAGTATTAGAAATTGGGATGCCTTCTTCTCAGAAGCTTTTAGAGTTTGCAGCCCCGGCGGCTGGGTCGAGAGCCACGAGGCTTCTCCCAACATTTGCAGTGACGATAACACCGTGGATCCCAATTCAGCTATGGGACATTGGGGGAAATTCTTCATTGAAGGGGGTAAAAACATAGGAACGAGCTTCACAGCGGTTGAGGATTGTACGCAGAGGAAGGCTATAGAACAAGCCGGCTTTATCAACATCCATGAATTCGATTTCAGAGTGAGTTTACACGTCAGAATATTTAGGTAAATCACTAAAAATCAGAGTCAGAACTCGATTGGCACCTGGCCCAAAGACCCGGTGGAAAGGCAGATGGGCGCCTATACAAAATATGGTTTGGAGACGGATAGTGAAGGATTTGTCCTATTCATGGCGCATACCCTGGGATGGACCAGAGACGAGATCACTGCTGATGTTGCACAGTTCCGACGCGAGGTCCGATCAGGCAAGCACCATGGATATTTCCCTCAAAAGGTTGTCCGGGGTCAAAAGCCCTAGCCAGCCGCAAATTCTATAGCATGTCTGTCAATATGCGAATGCTCGCAATCATGGCCCAGATGCCACTCGTTGTTATAAGGCATAGAGCAACGGTCAACCATCCCAATACTGTAGCAGTAACTCCGATCCTCGCCTCGACTGACCCGTATTGAAATGTCTCGACCAGAGTTGCCATAGATATCACAGCAACATGCTGCCATATCACGGATATGAACATGCCAACACTGCTAAGAAAAAAGCAAATAAGAGCTATAGAAGACATCGGACGGCTGGGAAATGGCTTGACCTCAATGCTACTGCCATTAGAAGTCGATTCCTCGTGCCACCCAGGAAACGTCCAAAGAACCATAAAACCAACCATAAGCAGGATCATGGATATAATACTGCGGCCATCGTCAGTGCAAGTTACAAAAGGTTAAGACTCCTCATTCGGACAAGATAACTCACATAAGGCCAGGCGAGACTGTGTTAACCCTAAAATCATGAGCAAACTCCAGAAGATTTAGAGGATCAGACAGCTCGATGTCAGGCACATTCGAGCCTTTCAAACCGCATCGCCATCCTCCAAGGGAAAGCTTTGCGCAGTTGGCGAAATACCCTGCTTGGACCTCAATAATACGCTGGGAGCTCTCAGAAGTGTTAACGGACAATTCGAATAGCGAAACAGCCAGCTCGTCATTCATTGCCAGGTTGTTAGCTTTGTAGTTGAACATGTCCTCTTGGTATGAGAGCGAAATAAGGCACAGAGACTGTAGAGGGCCAGAAGATGCGCATCCTGCCAGGACCAGTGCTACCAAGAGTTAGGTCTCGTCGTCGTCGATAAGCACAACACAAGGCGTACCCATAAATAAGCTAGAGATTGAAACCAGAAGCATCAAAACATGATGATAGCCGATGACAGGGACGAAATGATAGCACCCTAACTGTATTCTTGTTGAATCTGTATATAATAGCGCCAGTGATCAGCTGAACTTCCTCACTTTATTTGGCTCGGAGAAAATTCGACATCAGACCTACCAGAAGATCTTTGTGTATTCGAATCCTCCCGGGGTGTCGAAAAAGAAGCGGCTGATGTTTCTTGGAATGTATTTTGTGTACGACTGCGAGCCTCGCTTCCTTTGTGTTTGGATTGTGTCTGTACTGCTGATGCTGTCGATCGTGGAGCAGTGTTGGATCTATGTAGAGTATTGTCTGTAGCAGCGCCTTGTGACATGGCCACAGACTTCTTGCCGGCGACAGACATGATACGATGAGATGAATAGAAGTAAGCTCACCTCCGAATGCGGCGAGGCGTAATTCTCACTCCCTGGCTGAGGGATTATTCTCAGCAGAACCATGATTGGCCCTCGTGTGCATGCGTAAAGACATGGGTAGTGATTAGCACGAATTCAAGAGGTTGGGCTCACGTGCAGCACAGCCTTATCAATATTTCTGACATGGGCGGGCGTGGTTGAGACTAGTAAAATCTGTTTAGTTGCTGATCGGCTCAACATCAAAGATGGCAGACAGAAGCGGTGACGAAGGTGAGAAAAGCTCAAGACAATTACCTACTACGCCATAAATACTGAATATTCCTGCGACTAGATCCAGCACCGTCGAGAGAACTGACAATTTTTCATCACCTGGGAAGAGTAAGCATTTGGCGACAGTTGCTGCTTGCGTCCATCATTATACTGTTAGGTATTTCATCCCTTCTTCCTCTCTAGAACGAATTGCCTCCAGCTATAATATCAGAAGCTAACAATTCTCAGCCTTACTTCTTTCCGGCTGCAGTGCGTCAGTGAGCTCGTTACGTGAGATTTACCTATTCTCGCTTTCTTATTCCATCAACGATATCTTGCCGATTTCAGACAATGCCACCGTGTGGGCTCTATTTTCCAAAGCATCCAACACGACGTCAAGAATTCAAGAAGTCAGGATCGGCTACTTTGGCTTGTGCGTTTTAACAAGCTCTAATTCATGGCTGTGCAGTTCTCAGCCATCTAACCTACTTGAGGATCTCAGAGACGCGAACCAGACCGATCCTCTTAACCTATTAGCCACGGGGAACAGACTACGAAGTCAGGTACCTTCGCCAGCTCTTATGTAAGTAGATGCTGGTTCGTGACAAAAGAGTGATGTTTTTAACTGTTACGTCTAGATTTATTACCATCATTTTGGTCTTTGCCGTCATCTTTCTTAGGCTGGCATACGTATGGCCCAAAGAAAAGCCAAATACCACAGAGTCGAGCAAGGTCACTGAATTTATCAAGCACTCGTCAAAGTATGTCCCACATGTCACCAACTATCTGATCTGGACGATGGGGCTTGCTACTGTGTCAGCTTTCACCGCAGCACTTTGGCAGCATTTCTCTGCCGCGTTCGCATCAGCGTTGTCAAACAAATTCTCTTTTAAATTTGTTGAGTGCCATACAGGGCCTGCTGCGCTTGCATTCGGTTGGGTGTGCTTTGTACTAGGTGCACTCAGCATATTGTCCTTGATTGTTGAAAAGCGAGAGGCAAAGCGTACTGCTGCGCGTGGAAACACCTTGGGAGTAGCAGAAGGTTCTGCGACGATCGAAGGAGACCAAATCCCGAACGAACAGCCGCATTTGCCACAGAGTACGCCGTGGCAGAACCCAGATATTGCATGGTTACAGGCTATGCTTTATCTAACAGGCCAGGCAAACATGCGCTACACAGCTCGGCAGCACGAAACAGCTGAATGGCTAGAGCGAGTAGGCAGAGAGGTCAGAGTGCCTCAGGGTTTTGCGGAAACGATTATAGACGATCGCCAGACACGGGTATGAGGGAGGAAAGAGTCTTCTGATAACACTATTTACTTTAGTCTAGCTCTACCACTTCCGTCTTCCATGTCTTGATATGAGCATTCCGCCCAGAGCCACGATAACTAGTAATCCAATCCCAATTCCCGTGCCAACCTTGACTGATGGCGCAAGGGGTTGTGACAGCACTACTGAAAGAGCCACGGCAACAATTACAAGAATGACCGCCATAAAGGTCGTAACAACTGGGGCCTTTGCCACCCAGTCCATCAGGCTTTGCGGCCAAGTCAAAACTGTGTCCAGGTTGAAGGCGACGAGGATGAATGGAATAGACACTCCCGCGGATACTGCCACTACAGACATATTAACAAGAGTTACATTTGTGTGTCCCTGAAACTTACAAATAATCCCTACCACGTACGATAGTGGAAGCTTATCATTTTCATCAACAGGGAAAGCGTCCAGCTCAATCGTGAAGAACGAGGTCATGAACGACAGAGGGAGCTGTTTTCAATTAATCATACAGTGAGATTACGTTCCGAAATGGACTCACAAAAACGACTGTCACAACTGTGAAGATCATAATGACATTGCCTTGCTTTGCTGTTTCTTGAGCCTGTCGCTGAGCTAGGGCCAACTGATCCGCGACCTTCTCAGTGTGTCGAGCTGCAACCTGTGTTTGTTGAGTTGTATACTCTGCTTGCCTTCGCGCTGACTGTGCCTCAGAAAGGCTCGCATGTTGTTGCTTTAGCCTGAGCAGCGATTCGAGCTGAGAATCATTTTGTAAGCCTTAGACTTCTCCGGAGGGGTTTCCACTCACCGACTGAAGAGACCTTTTTGTAAGCGTTTCCATTCTTTGGATGCGACCAAGATGACTTTCAAGTACCCTGTTATCTCTGAGAGAGCACTCTCCGTGACTTGTTCCCCAAGCTCTTTCGTCTTCTGTGGATCCGGTAGGATATAACGCCTGTTCCATCTCCGCTAGAACAGCCTTTTGATCTTCGAGAACGAGCCGCAAGATACCAAGCTCGTCTCGAATATCTTCAAGCTCAACTAGAAGGCGTGTCTCGACTTCTATGCTGATTTTCATTGCTGAAAGCAGCTCATTTGCTGCTGCAGTGTCGTCCAGCAACATGCGGAACTCTTGGAAACGCTCCGTTGTGCTATCAGCCTTGAGCGTTCATTAGCATCAAAAGGCTATGGGAGATCGCTTTGATAACTCACTATGTCCCCAATCGCACGCTCCATAAAGTCAAAGAAGTGAAAGTCTTCTTGTACCTTGTACGGGTCGAAAGCGTTGACACAACATGATGCAATGACCCGACATAGATCCTCGACCTTCGTGATTGATCGCCTTCTAACATACCGTAGATATTCTGTGACTGCTTGTTGAATATTAAGATGGTCGTTTTCTCGCAAAATGAAGTCTGTCCATGACTGGGGATTGCTCGCCTGATCTTGATCAGATGATCGTGTTATCCAAGAATCCCATCTTACAGGACAGCAGCTAATTACGACATCTGCGACAAAGCATTAAAATAATTTAAACAAATTGTGAAGGGCTCCAGTTGCTCACCATCATCCAATATCCAGAGCCAAAGTTGATCTACCATGAAGATCTTAGGCTCAACTCCAATCATGTTGGATGTGTATCGCAGCACTACCTGGTCGCTGTCTCGTTTTGATGTGCTGGGCAAGTGACTGTAAAAGTAATGATCAAGTGTACGACGTAGCTGCAACGGCGGCGCTTCACCGCTTGGGCCGGGCTTGAAGTAGCCCTGTATCAGAAGCCTGTTCAGAACCCCTCGAGGAACTCCGCTATAACCAGCATCTTTTATTTCTTCATTTCCATTTTTCTGGCTAACTGAGAAACTCTCACGGGACTGTTCTTGTGATGACCTGGCAATGAGACTGGGTAAATGCGGCGGCCTTTGAAAGCTGTGCTGCGGTTCTTTCGATTCTGGATATCATTGTCATTATATCAAACATGCGGCGGAAAGTCTTTGAAGCTTACTATTCCTTTGACCCGTTGGCTGTCTGCTGCTACAAATCTCGTGATCTTCCTCCTCGCTCGCGGCGAATGAAACGCCAGTCTTCGGGCGTTTGAATATAGGAGTCCAAGCATTTAGTGCGGTTGAGACGGCCTCGGACATGGCTAAGAAGTCCCGATGCATCTCGTAGTGCAGGTAAGGCATCTGACTTATTGTAAGACACTGTCGGCTACAAAGAGTAGATGTAAGCTTACAAACGCTTTGACATATCGTTGTTGTTTATGGTCGTGCTCTTCCACTGTCGGCTGCGAAGGTGTCAGTAATATACTCATATGGTATGCTTATGACTTACTTTGATCTCACGGCATAGCGGTCTTATGAAAGAGCCCTTTGTAGTAAACATCAGATAATGCTCACTTCAAGACCGCTTTAATCCAAGTTCAGCAGCAAGTTCGTCGTTATACCCGCTTGCTTTAGGATTGCGTTCAGAAAAGAGCCTTCTAATGAGCGCTTCGACCCATTCCATCTAAAACCATGATATTTTGCGTCAGTCAACAAGCTACCAACTGAGATAATGTTCACCAACGTTATTAGCAGGGAGATGGTACCACCTAAACGACGGTTTGCCTCTCGTTATCCCATCTGAGGGTTTGCCCATGATCGAATCGGCGCCTGGGCCATACACGATATCGAAGACTGATGCTGTTTGCTGGATTCTTTGTTCTGATTCTCCGATATAAAAATCGATGATAGTGGCATTGATCCCGTAGCAAGCACTCATCTTGACAGGATCGTTCAAGGGTGGAGGTAGCCGTGCCACTAAAGCCTGCTTCTTTCTCTTATGCGTTGCCGGCTTTGGTTTGTGGAGCTTTGGGCCCTGCAATAGAGATGGACTTTTTAGTAGACGTAGAATGTCAGGCTTGTCGCTTGCAAGGCTTTCTGCCGTGACATTTCGACCTGTGTGCACGTCCTTCGCGGCTCCAAACTCAAGTAGTAGCCTGACCATGTCAATGTGTTCTCCAATGATAGCTCTCATAAGTGGCGTCTCACCCTGGCCATCTATAAGATCGACGCGAGCACCATTCTCCAGTAGAAGCCGGGCAAGATCTGTAAAGCCCATTTGGGCGCAGTGATGCAGAGCTGATTCCTGTGAGTGGCCGTTGACAGATTCAGGATTGGCGCCAAAGTTTAAGAGTAATTTAGGGATAGCCATATCAATATTGGTCGATGCCGCCACAGCGAGAGGTTTCCATCCTTGGTGATCCGCTATCTCAGGATTAGCACCCCCTTCGAGAAGCAGTCTTACCATGCCCTCATGATTGTGAACAACAGCTAGATGCAATGGCGTCCTGCCATCATCCTGCGCTTTCGCCCAAACTAAGTTGGGGTCTTGGGCCAAGAGACTTCGAACAATATCTTCCTTCCCATCGCGTGCCGCAGTCAAGAAGAGAGCTTCATTTGGCTCAGACAAAGCCGCAACGATTTCCATAAGATATTAATTAGGTGATATACCAGTATTAGCTCTGAGAGGGTAAGGATTGTTCTGGTGCCAGGTGCGCTGGAAGGGTATTTATAAATGTAAGGCTGGTAGCTGAGTATGTCAGCCTGTAGGTTTTTCAAAATCAGGCTGAGGAAGTTTGCGATATGGTACGTAAGCAACTATGCAAGGACTAATTTGCTTCTCGGTTTAATATCGGCTGGAATGATTTCTCACTTCTTCCAAAAAGACAGGGATTCCTCAGCTGGCATAGTAAAGGCTTCGCTTATTTCGCTCTATCGCATATCATTTTTCTGAAGGGTAACTACTACGTAGATCGAAACTGACCTAATAATGTAATTCATTTGATGCCGAAAGCCCTGCTAATAAACACTTCAAGAGGATCCTATTCTCTTAGTTAAAATATTCTATGGCCGGGGATATTGTACGCATCCCAGTTATCTTCAAACTCGTAGCCCATAGCTTCGCCACTTCTTCTGACCAAACGTCGCATAGGACAATCATCAACCGTTGTTGTGTCTGTGCTAGTGGGCGTTGGAAGAGTAGTCGTGAATCCTGTGATACCGGCCCGAGAACAAGCGTCGTAGTATTCTTCCGCAGAGTCACAGTAAGTAGCGTACAGAGGCACTTCGGTGGGCTGAATAGTCGTAGCCGTTGGCTCGCCTTCGGCACGGCGGACAGGTGTGTTGAAGACTGGTTGTCCGGTATATCTACCGGTAGGAATGCGGATGGCAATTTCACGCTTGATGTTTGTGGTAGTTCTGTAGCATCATTGTCAGCTGTGGCACTCTGATTAAAGACACAACATTACTTACATGGTATATGGGCTGACTGTGACTGTATAGAGAGCAGAACAGTCAGACAACCGGCTTTGGAGAGGAGGCTCGCCGTCAGATCCACCCACGCCTTGTACACAGGCATCGGCAGTAGTTGTAGTGGGTGAGCTGGTAGTAGTAGCTTCTGTGCCAGGGGCGACTTCGGAAGACGTAGTAATTTGTGCGTCCTCAGTAGGTTGCGTGGCTGTAATCGATGGCTCGGTATCTATAGTTGTCGTAACGTCTGAAGAAGTAGTAGTCGCCTCAGATCCTATAGCCAAAGAGGTTGTAGTCGAGCTTTTATCGTTTGTAGAGGAGGTTTCAATCGCCTCAGACGTATCTGTACTGGAAGCCCCAAGTCCGACTATTTGTCCATTTTGACATTGCGATTCTATGTCAGTTCGTTAGTCGAAGAATGAAGGCCTATCCGATGTCAAAACTTACCTGCATACGCAGTGAGAGAGACGGGCTGGCAGTTACTAGGTGCCGACGAGAAGGTAACATACAGTTGTCCACTAGATTCGACCTGACAAAACCCTGACGCGCCAAAAGCTTCATTCGTCCACTCTAGGCTACCTGAAACGATCGAGAAGCTAGTCGTAATAGCGTTGGCAGGCGGCTCGCCCTGCCCACCAAATTCTTGATACCCTTGGCCAGTGTAGTAGATAGGCACGTTTCTGTCGAGAAGTTGATTGCCAAAGAGGTGGAAGACTGAGGCAAAGGTACACTCGCTAGGGTTGTTGCTCCCCACGAAAGAAGTATCTCGCTTCGAAAGGCGGCGTATGAGAGGGTTGACTTGGAATATAATTCCGTTACCAGCAGGTGCTGCTGCACTCGTGGTAGAGACTGAGTCCGATGTTGTTGAAGCAGTCATAGACGAGGTTAGAGTAGTAGATTCGGTGACGGCTGTCGATTCGGCAGAGGTAGACTGCTCTGATTCGTGTATCAAAACACTAGACGAGAGGCCGTCAGGTCGGCATGGCCCTGCAGTGACTTTGGCTGCAAGCAGAGCAGCAACAAGCGTATTGGCGATCATGATGTATCACGATTGTTGGCAGTTGGAGTTAGGTGGTGGAACCATTCCAGCCTAGTTGCAGGGCATGCAATTTCACGGCACAAGGACGTTAAATAAAGACGACACACATGGCAAGGCTTTTTTCCTTCTCATTTTACACGGAACTTTGGCGCCGAAATTGGTTCAGTTCGTAAGCCAGCTGTGCTTGTTTAGTCAGGGGCAATTAAAAGACTATTGACTGTTGAAGACGCTAGGATGTGGCTATTGAATTGCCTAGGCCTATCTAGAATACGTGAACACCCTGGAATCGATTAGCTTGGCTGCTTAGCACCAACGCAAGTGGCGGTGTTTCCCTCTTCCACTATCCCCTGTATCATCGTTCCGGCTGCCAAGCATGTTTTAGGAGCACAGCTCCGTGACTTGGAGAATAGCAATCCTCAGTGGTTGAACCACGCACTCAGTTAGAGACATCCTTCATGCCGTCAGGGTATTGCTGAAGAATGTCCCAGAGCTGCTCAAGCTGCTGGTGCGTAACATCCGTCTTGGCAGAAATGAGTACCGCAGAAATGATATCTTCCTTGGATACAGTCGGTCCGCGTTCCATTGCTTTAAGATAGGTGACACGCAGTTGCGACAACAAACCGTAAAAGGCCAATGCAGCGGATTGCATGCCGAGGTACTGCGAGATAACATTCATGTCAATGCGTAGATCCTTCCATGACTCCGCATCACCGTTGGGAATAATGTTCTGAAGCGTCGAGATGATCAATTTGAAACGCGCCTCTTCCCCAATCACGATATCATTGACCTTGCTGAACTTCGCGTTTAGGTCACCCTGATAAGCTTTGAGATTTACCAGAGCATCGTTGAGTTTGGCAATTTGTGACTATATCTGGTCGCGTTCTTTGGAGCCGTTGATGGCACCGAAGATGGCATCAAGCCCAAGGGCAGCAATGATGCCAATGCCAGTCTCTGCAAGGGCTAGTTCAGCACCAGCCTCGACACCAGCCTCGAGGCCCAGTTCCACGCCAGCTTCGGTCAGACTTTCGATCCCAAGCTCGGCTCCAGCTTCGCCTCCAACCTCTGTCCTGGCCGGGAACAAGGATGTCTTGGCGAGCTTGGCGAGGTTCACAACTGCTTTTAGCATCAAGATTGAGCCAGTTATCTCAGTGAGAAACGCCGCGAACTTGGCCGGTAGGCAACCCTCTGGAGGATCGGGCATAGCCTGCAGCTTAGCCTCAAAATCCCGAAGTTGCAAGTCGTTAAATTTGATGGCTCGTGATATTACGACAGGGGCGGCATTTGCAGACAACAACTGCTTAGAGAGGTCCAGCAAAGCGTTATACTGGAGGACCCTAGCTCGTATGTCGTCTTGATACCGGACTGCCTGGCTGTGGAGCTTGTTTGCTTCGGCTTTCAGCTCACCAGCATGGCAGAACCATTCGTCCCAAGGAAGAATTGACCCTGAGTTGCCCATTTTTCTTGTGGTTCGGATGGAAAACCACGGGCATGGATAGAGAGGCTGACTTTTGGCTATTCTGCAAGTTTTTGCATTAGCTGTGCTACTCTTTGGATTTGGTGTTGCAGAAGCCACTTACCGAGTAAAACCTGTAGTATCTTGTTGTTTGTTTTGTGTTTGCAAGAGTGAGTCAGAGACGCCAGAGGCTATGATGCTCGACTTATTAAAACCGAAATAGCCGCCAACGGAAGGGTTAAGCATGTGAAATACTTCAAATGCCACGTTACCCTTGGTTAACACTTTTGCAAAACGTCATGGACATCAATATGCATAACAAAAGGCTCTCCGATTTCAGTATGAACACCCGGAAAATAAGTGGGATCGACTCTAGTCGTCCTCGATTGGATGTAGCCGACAAGTTATAATATGTGGATGACATTCTATTACATGTAAAATGTCGAAGTCAGCTTGATAGCTGCTCGGTAAGGAGCGGCTTATAGTCTTATGAGCCTGGTTCAGCTGAAACTTTCAGCTTCATTTTCGCGACTTTGAGCTGTCATATCCTGCCATTTTGGTCCAAAATCTTCGCCAAGTGAGAACTGTGAAATGTCATCAACTTTGTGGACATTTGCGACACTACCATCACAAGCGTGAGGCGTGGTGTTCGCACCAAACAGTCCAAATAGACAAATGAGAAGAGAATAATCACCCACTACAATAAGCGCCAAGTGCCCAAAGAGGAATTTGTCTTATAAAGAAGCTTCTTGGTGGTTCATATGATCTACTGCTGCTCCATGATATGATTGATACACCATGTTGACACATGTTCCTATAAGCAGACACCTGATGAGCTGAGGCGATGGTCTTTACAGCTTCCTATCATGTAGCCAGTCGATCAATATATTGGAAGATGCTAACTACACTAGTTTTGCCTGCAGACGTGGTGCTGCACCAAGTTGCTGTACATATAGTCCAAAGAAGCAGCTTGCAGGGAATTGTCAGATATCTCGTCACAGTTTTCCCATGATGACATTCAAATGCATTATTATATAGTGGCAAAGGAGAAAGGTGAGTCGTTATACACACGATGGCTTTTCAAGAGCGAGCTGAACACCCGTATCCGGCAAGATAATCGCAAGTCTGTCTCAGTTCAGATGACAAGAACCAATATTATGATCCATCTATCACACTACCTGGTAAACCCAGAATTAAACCTTCTGAATATGACCTCAATATTGTCTGCGACCCGACTACCTAGGAAACGGTTCATGTTCAAGGTAGTTGGTGTATGACGAGTCGAAGTGAGATTGTTAAACCTTTGTTTTTAGCTACGGTTGAAAGAACTGTCCATTGCAATGAAGAGGAACGAGCGATATTATAAAGAGATAGTTACTATAAATTCCTATTTAAAGCCTATCCCCAACGTAACGGAAAGAGGAAACAATGCAGCCTAGCAGTCCACAGTTCCTCAACTATCAGATCTCTTTTTGCCAAATCCTACCATTTGATTCTGCATCTTGTGAAGAGAGCTTGCTCTCAAGTGCAGAAAGTCTTTAACTCAAACACGTCGTTCATTCTCTTCACACAGCAATATGGGCGGCTTTCCTTGGGATGATTGGTTCTACAAACTTCCATGGAAGCGGGACCAAGTGAACTCCAAGCATGGCCTGATCGTCAAGACGCAGGATACCGTACAGGCTGACGTCCTCGCCTTCAACAAAAAGCTCAAAAATCTCAAGCAGCTGCTTGTCAACAATGGGGTGTTGCTTTACATCTCCACCACCACTCAGATGGACGACCTGAAGCTCTCCGAATTCAGCGTCCAGATTGATGCTCTCTCTCCTCCAGTCAAAGGAGACACTGTTCTCAATGCTGCTGAAGGCATCTCCGAGCTGATTGGCGGCATAGCCGTCGTCAAGTTTGTCGTCAATCTTGTAAAGCTTGCCAAGCAAGCCATTGTCGGCGGTTCTGAGGAGGTGGCCACTGGTACTTGACACGGTCAACAAGAAGTCGACAGAGATCAACCAGAAGACTGTAGACAACATAAAGACCTTTCAGAAGGTGGCGTCAGAGATGAAGCAGCTCTTGCCCACCGGACATAAACCTACTTTTTCCGTCGACTTCCCTGCTACACTCGAGTCTCTTGATACTTGCCTTGGCTACCAGGATAAGGCTATCACTCAGTTTTCCCTTCTTGCGCAACTGCGTGTTGCTTACGGAAAAGCTCTTAAGCGAAACCCAAACGTCAACAAGGAGGCTGTCATCAACGCTGTGCTTCTGACTGCGCCAGACTGGGCTGATTACCATACCTTGAAGCTCATGTGGGACGAAGTGTTGGCGAAATACTCAACGCTGATGGCCAAGGCTAATTAGTTTGGGTGGTGTTGAATTAGATTCTCAGGAATAACTGGGCGAGTCCGTACATGAGGAGTGTTCAGAACGTAATTAAATGAGTCATTATTTCCAATATATATATGTATATATATATATATATTGGCACTACACATGACACCGTCAGGCCATCCCCTTGACCTCCCAGGCTGGAAGCAAATTTCCATGTGATATACCGTATAGTCTCACGAAGTTCTTCAGATTATAGTGCAGTCACCTGGGTTAGGTAAACTTTGGAAATAACCAATTAGCTGAACTCAGAAAAAGGAATGTTTGAGTTAAAGCGCTTTGTCATAAATGATTGGCTGGATATACGAGATAGGAGCGAAATGGCCTTTATAAATTTGTATTGGTTGATACACTAAGCAGACGAATTTTAGTGAGAGCCTATGGTGGTCTTAGTGCTTGAGCATCATATGTGACCAACTAGCAACGTCTGTCGGAGCTGTTTGGTAATAATGAAAGGACGGTCGACGATTTGAACACGTGGATAGTCATATCCAACTGCACGTCCATTCAAACATCTTACACCATCTTGAGGACAGCTTTGAAAGAGGATCAGGCATAATGGCGTCCTCTAGAGGCCCAACAAATCTCAAATCCGTAGAAAATTATATAGGGGTAAGAAGCAGAGGCCGCTGCAAAGTTTATGCGTTCAGTTCATTATAAAACAAAGTATATTAGCCGCTACCTGTGTGATACCCCACTCACTACTGACTATTTGCAGGCTATACAGCCGGGACTAGGAAGGTATCGGGAAATATGCCGTCATGTTTATCGGCCCCTGTATCTATTACCCCGCGTCACCTGTATCCTGTTATTCGAGTTTGTGGGGTCGGGGATATCGGAGCCGGCCAAGTTCAGATCATACCACTAAAGTAGCACCAAGCTTCCCCAGATTCGAAGCTGTTCGGAAGTCTTTGTTCCGTCTAGCGAGAGGATCGACAAATTTCTAGGCCGGATCAAGAAGGCACTTGCTCACCCCAGTCTCTTCACAGGTCAAATGGTCATGATCCCGACGGGTGTGGGTGTAAGTGCTGTAATCTTTCGCCTGCAGGCATATACGTCAGCCGTTAAGAACTCTATTAAGATATGGGTTTTCATTAAAGGGTTTCGGGCCGTTGCGGAGCGTATAGTTCTATGAGAAAGAATAGTGCGATCTCAGAAAGTATAAAGCGTCAGGGGTCTCTCCAACATAGTGCTCAAAATCAAGGCTTTCTTCCTCTTTACTTTGTTGTTCAACATCTAAGCCACAATGAAACAAGTAATCAACCCTCTACTTGCACTAAGCTGCCTTTTGGGCAATGCTTTAGCTGCATGGCCCAATGGTCCATTCAAAACATCTGGTCGATGGATCGTCAACTCGAACAATGAGAGGGTCAAGCTGGCGGGAGCCAACTGGCCGGGCCATGGAGAGGTGATGTTGCCAGAGGGACTTCAGTACCAGTCGATTCAAGATGTTCTTTCTGATATCAAGAGCATTGGTATGAACGCTATTCGCCTTACCTACGCCACGGAGCTTGTTGATCAGATATACGACAACGATGGCAAAGATATCGACATCAAGACGGCGTTTGAGCAAGGCCTAGGAAAAGAGAATGGTACACTCATCCTAGAAAAGGTCTTGAAGAACAACCCATCGTTTACGCCTGAGACAACACGCCTCGAGGTAAGACCCTCTGATGCTATCGCCTTGGCCTTGTGCTTGATTGTTGACTCTGACAACAGGTCTACGATGCCATTGCAGCGGAAGCACTTCGCCAAGAGATATACATCAATGTCGACAACCATATCTCAGAGGCCAAATGGTGCTGCGGTGGTACTGACGGTAACACTTGGTGGGGAGACACTCAATTCGACGTTGATAAATGGGTTCGTGGTGGTGCTTACATGGCAGCTCACGTGAGTCCTTCACTTTATTAAGTGTGATAATGTCATTGCTTACAAGAATATAGACCAAGGACTGGCCAGCCAAGGTTTCCATGTCGCTTCGAAACGAGCCTCGTGAGCCCTCAAACAATCCCGCATTGAAAGACTCATCATACAACTGGAGAGACTTGTATAAGTATATGCGACAGGGCGCTGATGCAGTCCACAAGGCTGATCCCAACACGCTTATCATCATCTCCGGCATGAACTACGACACCTATGTAACGCCTCTCTACACTGGAGCTGAGCTGACACCCAGCAACGAGGTGTTTAACCGAGATGATTTCGTTGGTTACGGCAAAGACAAGCTGGTTCTCGAGATCCACAACTACGAGAACAAGGGCACTACTAGCTGTCCTTCGCTCCGCCACAATTTGTATACGAAAGGCTTCCAGGCAATGAACGAGTCCGACCCTGACGTAGCCGAGATCTTCCCCGTCATGCTGACCGAGTTTGGCCAAGCCATGACTGGTGCAGACTACCAGACAGCTCAGACGTATGTGAGCTGCCTGTCGGAGTATCTCCCTGAGGTTCAAGCCAGCTGGTTCATCTGGGTTGTAGTTGGCCGATACTACACTCGCCAAGGAACACAAGAGTTTGATGACCCATGGGGCCTGAAGAAGCCGGATTGGTCTGGTTGGAGGAACGATGACTACATCGAGACATACCTCAAGCCTCAGATTGAGGGCACATTGAAGTAGAGATTATATGGTAGTATCTTGCTATTATATGAATCAAAAATGATTGGTATTGCGAGAGCTTTTCCACTATCCAACGACATACGGTTGGCTGCCAACCCTCTCAACTAACACGGCATGCAGTTTCCATGCGTTAGGATTACTACGGGCCCGGCAAATAACAATGATGTCTGCTTCCCTCCAGTACTGAGATGTGTTTTTAAGATGGCCGACCGTCGTTTCATTCCTACTCCAAGTCTCCATGTCTTCTTCGGTGCCCAGAGGGACCCCCATAAAGCTATGGTCGGAGGGACGCAATCCTGGTTCTCGAAATCCCTGATAGGCTCTTCCTTTTCTACCCACCATTCTTGTACCTCTAGCTTCCCCAGACCCTTCTGGGGGTCTTGGAATTAGAAGTACACCAGGCTGACTATCCCTAATCGATCTCATAGTTTGAACTGTTGGTTATTGCTGCCCAACACTAACTCGGGATCGTAGGCACAGTCAGTCTGGATGTTGACATCTGGAAACTGGTGGATCAAGGTTATTCCGATCCGTAATTGGGTGGACTTTGTGTCCTTTCACACTTCAACACTGAACGATTTAGCCAATTCTTCTCTAGCTCAGATGTTTAGCTCGTTATTACTATCATCATTCAGTATTTCTTGTTGTAGTTATTTTGTCAAAGCCAATAATTGGCTGCCGTTGTCATCCTCCGAGACTAGTATAATCTATTTGCTTCCGCGGAGAGCCGATGCCGATTGAATCTGCCGTTAGCCCTGAGCTTAACCTAACCCCACACGGCGATCGACTACCAACGGTATTAGAATGGATATAATCCCTATGCTCGACCTCACTTACTGAATGTTGCATCAACAACTGCTCACTCATACATCAATCCAATGGAGTCTGAAAAGGTCCAAGTCGTCATCTGCGGAGGTGGCTCTGCCGGTCTCACAGCCGCCATTTGGCTGGCCCGTTTCGGCATCGACTTCAGGATTCTCGAAAGACGCTCAGGGCCCCTCGAGATTGGACAGGCTGACGGTGTTCAGTGCCGTACTGTTGAGATCTTTGAGCACTTGGGTATTGCTGATCGTCTTTTGGAAGAAGCCTATCATGTCATGGAAGTGGCCTTTTGGTCGCCAAACGAGCATGACCTCCTTGAACGAAAAGACGTGGCACCCGACACGGAAGAGGGCTTGAGTCATCAGCCTCATGTCATCCTCAACCAGGCACGCATCAATGAGCTTATGCTCCAGAAAATCATCCGTCTGCGGGGAAATGGCTCCAGCGGAGTCTTGTACAACTCACAAGTTGAGAGCGTGCGGATTCTGGACGATGACGATGAGTACCCCGTCGAAATCATCGCTTTTCAGAATGAACAAACACGACGGTACCAGGCAAAATACGCCATCGTAAGTCTCGCCCAACTCTGATTTCTGGCACCCACTCCTCTAACTGCAACAGGGCTGCGATGGTGCTCATAGCACGGTTCGCAAGTCCCTCGGTTTCCAGATGGTTGGAGACTCGAGCGACTCTGTCTGGGGTGTCATGGACGTCTATCCTATCACCAACTTCCCCGATATACGCAAGAAGGCTATGCTGCATAGCAAAAATGACGGCAATCTTATGATTATTCCTCGAGAAGGAGACGAATTAGTTCGTTTCTACATCGAATTGCCCGGCACAAAGGCCAAGAAAGTCATAGAAAAACACCTCATCGATAAGGTCAAACGAATCTTTCACCCTTACGACATAGACGTCGCCTACACAGCGTGGTGGTCAGCCTACGTTATCGGCCAGCGTCTTGCGGATCACTTCACAAAAGACTTCCGAGTCTTCCTCACTGGGGATGCCTGCCATACTCACTCGCCTAAAGCCGGTCAGGGAATGAATGTCAGTCTACAGGATGGCTTCAATATCGGGTGGAAAATGGCCCATGTCTTGACTGGTCTCGCGCCGCCTACCGTCCTTGAGACGTATGTTCTCGAGAGGCAGCAGACGGCTCAACAACTCATCGAGTTTGACCGTTCATTCAGCAAGTTGTTTTCCTCTGAGCATCGCAAACAGAGTGGGCTCACGTCCAAGGATTTCCGTGACAAGTTTGTGGAAGCTGGACGATATACCGCGGGCATGGCTACCAACTACGAGCCTTCGATTCTCACATGTCGGACTGATGCTGATAAAGATATTGCTTCCGGGCTAACAGTGGGAATGAGGTTCCCGAGCGCTCCGGTTGTGAGGCTTTCTGATGCCAAACCTATGCAGCTGAACCAGGCACTTGCCGCAGATGGACGATGGCATGTCTTGACCTTTTGCAACGGAGAATACTCTAGAAACAAGTTAAGCTTGGTAAGTTTGTACAATTACCTTTGTATCTCTACATAACTGACCTCATCAGGTCGCATCGGAACTCGACAATCTGGTTAAGATGTTCACTCCAGCCGGAGCACAGGCGGACCAGATTTTGAACCACACACTCATCATCAAGGACGAACGAAGAAGAATAGAAATTGACCAGTTGCCAGAAGTTTTCTTCCCTAAAACTGGCAAATATTCTATGAGAAGTGAGTCAGACGTTCATCAAGCTTTTATCTATAAATCCCTCAGCAAATGTTAACACACTGTTATAGATATTCACCGTGTGTTTGTCGATGACCAAAGCCCATACATGCTAGGTTGTGGACAGGCTTTTTCCAAATACGGCATCAATCCGGAACGAGGTGCTATTGTCGTTGTACGCCCTGACTTGTGTAAGTTATAGATGACCTCATTCAAAATCCGCCACCTAATACTGACACCTCTAAAGACATCTCCCGGATATGTGATTTATCAGACGTTTCGTCATCGTCCTCGTTCTTCACAAATTGCATCAGCAGTACAAGTTAAGGTGTTTGGTGTAGGTGTTCAGTCACAAAAGCGGTCTTGGCCTTTAGCTTATCAGTGGGCTCCTCCATAGAACCGAGTTTCAGATCCAGCCGACAAAGCATACAAAAAAACCTTTCTTCAAGGCATCATGGCTTGAGTTTTCGATCTATATTGAGCTCGCCTGAAGCGAGATTGCATAGGTGATTCATGCGTGTTTCCATTAGCCTGCACCATGTGGATGAGAAATACTTCAAAGGCGAAGTGATGCGGAATATTATCTATTCACGGTATTAATTTCTCCAATACTGTCTGAAACTCTGGCCATGCATAATTCAGGGTGTTTCAGTATCAACGTGGATTTCCATCATAAGCTGAGCTTTCTCCGCACTATTAATCTAGCTATACAACGGGTCAGTTTCCAACGATTCTGAATTAACAGCAGCCCGGTAAATTGGTTGGCACCGAGTCACTGATACCGAACTGGTATATATATCCATCTTGAGAAGCTTCTCTCTTATAGAACCCTTCCTTGTTCTATTCTCAAGACGCAAACAATTATACCAACGGCTTAACAAATTGACACTACATACCTACCTAGCTGAGTTACCTTGAACTCAGAAACCATGACCACGTCAACTGAAAGCAGCAAAACGAAGACCAAAGGTGAGGGCACCTCTTCAGCCTCCAAGCCAGCCAGCACTGGCGACTCAAAGAAATCGACGCCGAAAACTACGACTGATTCTGCCATATCCTGCTGCCATTGTCGGTGCGGTTGCGAAGCGGTGGTGACGACTTATGGATATTGCAGTGAATGCAGGTGGAAATACACGATCGCGATGTAGTTCTGTCTATACTCGGTTAAGTTCCTAGGCCTGGGGAAATAGTAGTTTTACAGATGGGTCTTGGGATATATCGAGGTCGTTTATTTAATCATTAAAATATTGTAACAATGAAGAACCTTAGCAATACCTAGCCAAATACCTCAATCATAAAGTGATACTCCAACTTACTTCCATCATGTCGTCCCCTTGTCGTAAGCTCCCTACACTTGTCTGCCAAAATCTCACCCACAACCGGCGCACCGCAGTAGAACACGCCCACTTTAAGCTCATCGTCCTCCTCATAGTTTTCACTTTCCTTCGCACGGGTCTCTCGCCTCTTTACAGCCCTAAACTTGAGCATCTCTTCGTAATGCTCGTCCAAAATCTGATCGAAGTCGGGCCGTCCAAAGTGCGTAGGGTTGAGGAGGCCTGTGAGGGGAGAAGCTGGATGCTCGTCGGTGCGATGCATTTCGAGAAGCCAACGGTAGACGTGTGTGGTAATCTTCTTGCGCTTGGCAGTAACATGGGTGTTGATGCGGATATCGAGGTGCGGGTTTACTTCGTGTTCACGATGCCAGTCTTGGCTCATGGACACATCGTTAAGGAGGTCGGAAAGCCACAAAAGATAGTTTCGCTCGCGAACCATCCAATGAAAGTCAACACGGCGATAGTCATGGGCAAAAGAATCAGCTTCATGAGCTTGTGGCTGTTTCTTTGCGTTAATGAGGTCAGGCCCGACACTTCCTTGCCGTGTGGGAGATTCAGGCACGATTTCGCTGTCGTCTGTATCTCTGTTTGTGTCAGAGTTTTCATGGCCGTGGTTTGGATTCACAGCTGTAACATCAGAGTCGTGACGCGGATGTTCGACTTCGTGGTTGGGGCCACCATGGTCTAGGTCGTCGTTGTATTGCAGGTCAGCGAGGATACCCGAAAAAGGCGTAACTCCGATACCAGCACCAATGATGATAGAGTGGTTGAAGTCATAGAATCGCTGAGCCGGTGCACCAAAGGGACCATTGATGCCGACATAGATTTCGGACTCGCCCGACTCACCCCCGAGTTCGCGAAGCTTGGCTGTCCAGTTGCCGTCTGTCTTGATGTGCAACATCATCTTGTTGCCGCGACAGAACGAGACAGTGAATGGATGCCACTGGAAGAAGCTGATTGTGGGGACCTGTAGGAAGATGTATTGACCGGCCTTGTACTTCCAGAGACGTTCACTAGGGATTACGGCTGTTATCTCGACGGTGTCCTTATCCAGGACTTTGAGGGTAGCCTTGATCTTGTGGAAGCCGAGACAGATGCGGACAACTCGTTCCACCAGAACCAACAATGTCGGAAAAGCGAGGAAATAGCCAAACATCGGCCATTGGAGCAGATGTGCTGTGCCATGGGCCATCATGAGACCAATGATGGGAAACATCAAGAGGTGACCAAGCTGGAAGACCTCGTAATTCCACCGGCGCACCTGAGGAATGCTGAGGAGTGACAATATATAGAAGAGACCGATGGCAGTGATGCCAGTAAAGCCAGGGAGGGAGCGGACGTAATCGATGTATGGGCGAGGAACCATGTCCGGGCCCAGGGCTTCCGCAACCGCCTCCTCATTGTCTGGATCGCTTCCATGCACAAACGACCCTGTCAAGTGTCCGATTGCATGCAGCGTTGCTAATAGGATAGCAACACAAGAAATGCGGATATGGAACTCTTGCGAGAGATCCCAGTTGAAGAAGCGCGAGATATAGTAAGATCTACGCAGCCACGTGGAAAAATAACGTGACATGCTGAGGATGAGGAAGAAAAAGGTAGGATATAGGGCACCAGCACAAGTCTTGGCCATGACAACGCCCCATCCGAATGCTGCGCGATAACCTGGCGTTGTCTGGTACTTGACGAGCTGCCAGATACCAAACGCCAATTGCATTCCGACAACGACACAGAGAAAGACAATCTCAGGCCCGTGGACGGCCCAATAGGAGCGAATGCGCCTCCATCCAGGGAGTCGCTTGATGTAGCTCTTGTCCTCGTCCTCTTCCTTCTTGGCTTGCTGCAGCGACGGGATCTTCCACTCACGGACCATCTTAGCGAACTCATCACGCGGGATGCGATCCGCGTCAGATCCCATCATACTCCTTAGAAACTCGTGACGGACGCGGTCATCTTGGCTGTGGTCGCGCTGGATGACATGGTAGGAGTCTGGTTTCGGGACAAGCTCAGCGTGTTCCTGGTCGAGCTTTTGCTCTACTTCTTGGTAATTGATGTAGCCGTCATTGTCGTGATCGAGGCCGTCTAGAAATTCGTTGATCTCATCGTCGTTGAGGTACTGAACGTTCTTGGACTCGCGAATCGGGTGGTCAGTTGCAAAGGATTTTCGGTTGGGGTGACTCCCAGCCATCGCGTAAGACAAAGGCGAGATGGGGTGGAGGTTGAGCCTAGTTGTTGTCTATTAGAGGCAAAGAATGAAGTTGAGAGAAGAAGAGAAAGACAAGAATCATTCTCATGCAGGAAAAGGGGTACTAGCAAGGAATTTTACGTGGTTCAAGATACCATCACCAAGACGAAGACCAAGAGAAAAGTACGTCAGCGTCGGGCGACGCCAAGAAGCAGGCTTTGAACAACGCAACACTAAGAAACAAAGTTATTTCCCGTAGCGTCCTTGTCCACTCGACTACTACGTAGTGGAGATTTATCTGCCACGCTGTGCAATGAGTTTCACTGCGTGGCAGAGCAGCAGCCAAGGCCGCAAGTGCCTTGATTCATTTTTGAATGACGCCGCCCAGACTAGAGGCTTTAATTGCATGAATCAAGAGTGGCGAATCATAGACTGTGGAATTCTGGTCGCTTCTTGGATAAGCTTCTGGGCAGAGCTTGGCAGGCTTGGCTTTTTGGTTAAGATCGTCGGAGAACCGAGTCAAGTTTTGGCACCAGAACAAAGGAAGCCCTAGCATTTGGGTATCTTAGCTAGAAACTACCGAACATAGCCGAGATAAAGAACGATGATAAACATAGCAGAGTGTCAGCACCCCTGGCCATATTCCAACGATTATCCAGATCAGGTCTAGGCGCATGGGGTGCTGATAATTCAGGGTCTTCTAGAAAAGCTTGTCCTGAGGTTTCAAATCCCAGTTCCTCTATTATCTACTTCTTCTATAGGTTTCTCATGGCCAGGGTGGACATTGTGCCGATATCTCTACATAGTAACTGGGCGTAATGCTTTGTTTCTCTCGCAGTATGAAGTCCAGTTTTGTGATAGTACAAGGACATGTTCATTTCTATACACATATACCAAAAAACCAGGCTCCTCTTTTTGTGAACATATGTATCTATCGGACTAGCAAATACGGAGGAGACTTGCAAAAGACGAAGTTTTCCGTCCATTGATAGTAAATGGTTTAAAAGGGACATGACACCAAAAATGAATGTTTAGGGTAGGATTTCCATAATTATAGTAGTCTATCAGAAATGACGTCACATCATCGTACTCTCAAGTTCTGTGATACTGAACGTATAAAAGAACAGAACTGAATACCACTCGTACTAGCAAAGGACGAGATTGTTAACTAGAAAAAGGACATAATATTGAATTGATGGCTTTGGATCGCCTCGATTTCAGTAGAGTAATAAGGAGTTCCATTTAATAGCTTCCGATTTTAGTCACCTATATCCCTGTATAATGCGAAAGAGAGCAAATAGCCATAGATATTATAATATCTAAACTAATAAATTGTACATAAATTGAATCAAACAAGTCGAATCAAAGCTGTATGTGGAAGAATAGCTATGAAGTTTATCTAACAGTGCTTGTGAGTACCTAATTAAAGGCTGTTTCAAATACGGAACGTGGACATCCCAATCATCCTGACGGATATGAGCTCCGACTTTAAGTACAAGGCCTCGGACCGAAAGTGTCTTTTACTCCCCAAGAGAGAATGAGAAGATATCTCGTGTATGCAAGGCCAGCTCCTAATCTACAAGATGAGATATGATGTCGTGTTTCTCAAGCAGTATACTGACTTTTATCTTATAGGTTGTCATCGTCTAGTCCGGAATGCCCATCCAAATGCCCTGGGTTGGCAAAGTGTGAACTCTGGTACATGCGTTGCTTGGTGGTCAGGAGACTGGCCATGCCGTTGCCGATATCCTTTTTGGTCGCGTGAGTCCGTCGGGACGTCTTTTGGTGACATTCCCTAAAAAGATATAGGATACACCGGTACTCCTCAACTTTGTCAAGGCGGGTTACCATATTGTCTACGGCAAGGGTGCCTTTGTAGGTTATCGGTATTATGAGAAGATGAAATGCTATGCTATGTTTCCTTTTGGTTTGGGGCTGTCCTACACATCCTTCTCCTACACTAACCTCAAGATCCCTAGAGCTTTTGAGCCAAAGCAGGATCGCATGATGGAGATCTCGGTAGATACCAAGAATGATGGGCCATGTGATGGGGCAGAGGTCATTCAGGTTTACTTGTATGATCCGGTTTGCTCGGTGCAGCGCCCGTTATGCGAGCTAAAGGCGTTAGATAAATTCTTCCTCAAGGAGAGTGAGCAAAAGACCTGTTCTTTGTCGCTTGATAAGTATGCCGTGTCTTTCTGGTCTGCGGAGCATGCTCAGTGGAAAGCAGAGGCTGGCGAGTTTGTCGTTATTTTAGGGCGAAGCACAGACTCTGAAGATGAGAATTTGAGAGAAACGTTTTTGTTGGAGCAGCATTTCTTATGGTCAGGTGTATTATCTATCTGGTGGGATATAGCTCTAGAAAACAGTTCTTTTCAAGTGACAAAAAATACTCTCTGTAGAAAATGGGGTCATGTTCATTCAATATTAGCTTCTGACCAAGTTCTAGGTGTTATCCTTCCTCTCAAAGGTAAGGTTTCTGCAATAACAAATAACACATCTAAAGCCACATTTTAAGCAGTATGACTCAATGCTCACAAAATAACCTATTTTCCTTCTGACTTCAGAAGGAAAGCTTATTCCCTACGCATCCGATAACCTTATAAGTCCGTCTAATAGATATAAAATGCTGCCTGCTCGGTGTTTTGCACGCTGGGGCAGCAAGCAGTGTGCCTAACCCCCTGCCCCTGAGCCTATCAAGCTTCAGACTCTGCCTCTTCCTCCCTCCATCCCCGATGACTCGGGCCCTGGAGCATGCACCAGGAAGATCAACCCAAGGGGCACTGGCTGTACTCGTAAGAGCGCACCTGGTTTTGCTGCGGGAGGCTTCCTACCAGATGGCAAGCATGTTCTGTGTATGTCACATATGTTGGCGGTGCAGCGGGCAGCCTGTACAACGGCCCTGAGCTACTCGCCGTCAAGACGGATGGTGGCAAGCTCCCCAATGGCGACCCGTGGAATTGTCTCACCTGCGGAGTCGAAAAGGTAGACGAAGTTCTCGACTACGGCCAGGCTTTTTCAGACAGAAAACGAGCCCTGAAGGGAATCAACGTGCTGGACTGTGGAAAACATGACCTCGTAAGCCCATCATGCAACGCAAAGACGCTCAAGATCTACCCCATCTACTGGCAAATTAGCAACAATGCGTCTGCCCCTGGCGGTGCCATCCGTGAGCTGCGCATTCATCCTGACGATGTCCGTCTCGGTTTCAACTCTTTCGCCATGGGTGCGACCTTGGGCCAATTTTCGTATATGGGTCGCCTAAAGTTCAACTCGACCCCTAAGCTTGGATCACCCCGTGTTCCTCGGTATGATCTGCTTCAGGTGACGCGCCTGTTCGATCCTGCCGAGAAACAGAGAGTCGAGGCTGTTGGTGATAAGCTTGTCATCAACCAAGATGTCCAAAACATCGCAGAGCTTCGGGGATTCACAGGCGATGGCAAAGAGGTTGTTTACATTGGAGCCTCAGCAGAGTCTTCAAACATCGACGTATTTGCTGTGGAGCTATCGTCGGGCAAGACACGACGTATCACAACTCACCCAGAGTATGTCGATCCCATCGCCTCTTCGCCAGACGCCAACTGGTGGGTTATCGAAGACACCCGCGGGACAGATCGACAAATATGGCTGTCGGGCATGCGAGATATCCCTCCCTTGACAGACCTAATCAGCACGTCCATAACCTCCTCAACCCGCAGCAATAAGATACGGCGATTCTTCGTTCCATATCTTCTCGATCGTTGGGTGACCGAGGTGACTACTACGGACAGCGCCTCAACGACCAAGGATCCGGAAAAGAAGGCAGCGGAGACTATAACGATCCAATGCGGAATACACGTACAGATCCCCGATGGTCACCCAACGGATCACAGATTATCTGGTGGGAGGATCAAGCTGTGTCCACTGCATGCGGTGGTGTCAACCCTCTGCCATGCTACCCTTCCAAGGAACTTGGAGGCAGACGACATCGCGCCATTGTCGCCAGTCTGACCAGCCGCAAGCCCTACAAACCCATCAAGATCAGTCCCATCTCTGATACAGTGCCCTGGGGCGTGACATATGTCCCAGCCTCACCATTTCTCTCCCGATCCAAGCCACGACTGGGTAATTACACCCTTGACGGCAAATCCAGTGGGTTCGCCAGTGTTGGGCTGCTCGGCGACGCGACCGGGACGCTCAGGACGGTTGAAGTCGCATACCAAGACTTCTCAGATGATGGGAAGACATAATTGAACGGGACGGAGCGCGTTACAATGCATCTTTTGTCCATGACAACCAACTTGGTCGACTGGCGGTCTGATCTGGAGCAGACCATCGGCAAGCAGATCAACACCAAGAAGACGGGTCCGACAGGCTTCCAGCTCAAGATTGATGTCCTAGCCAACTTTTTCGATGCCAACGGAACACTGACAACCGAGGTGGACGGAGTGACATATCATCAGCCTGCTAACCATACCTGAGAGGCCTGGGATAGATATAGTCAGCCTTTGGTGTTTTCAATCCAGAGCAGTGCCAGTAGAGTCACACGCAAATAGCAATTGATTGGTTGACTGTATTCATTGGATATAATGGTGCCCATCTCAGACATTACTTTTGATAGTATGGCGGTACTCTACCGCAACATCTGTAAGTATTGTTCAAGAAGCGTAGCGGCTAGATATGCGTAGTCGATGTGTTATGGAACTACCCTATTACAAGAACACATATAGTCACTGACACAATCACGATCTAATTCCGCTTTGATCATCCGAGATATGGATACTGATACTGTCGGCTCGCTAGATACTACCCGCATCGCACTAAACCCAGCACTACTGTGAGCGTATATCTCGTTTGTGCAAGCACTGAGGGAAGACTTGACCATATGAGGTCCTGCACAAGCATGCGGTTAGACTATCATTCCATATAAGTCTGTCTGCCTGCAATATGTCAAAGGTTACCGGCACTGCCGGGTATCGACTGAAGAAGAGCTTATGGATGATCGGCTTCGGTGCCGCCAATGCTGACAAGGCTTCAGCAACAAAGACACTTCCTTACCTGAGTAATAAATAAATTTGTTTCTTTGGGAAAGAAAGTCTACCAACATTCGATTACTGCATAAAAGCAACGTATCTTGTGTCTGCCGGGCTCGATCTGGCGTCCGGGAGCAGGGGCAGACGGTAGAACAATACAAGGAATACACGAAGCAAATTTGAATCTAACATTGAAGCTTCTGTGATGGTAAAGTCTATATAGGCAACTTTTATCCTTTCAACTACTAAGCACGGAGAAGGTTACATCCAGAAGTTAGGAGGCTCACCCCTAGTATATACAGTGAACCTTGATCGGGTTCTGACCTGTTGAATCCACTTCAGTTGGCGGGGTATTATCACTTTGATGTTTGAAGCTGGTAGAGACAAAGACCGCAGATTATCGTAGAATTGATATGCAGAACTGCTACGAAAAATAACGAAAGACGCGGGAAGACATTATGCTAGTTATGAAGATCATAATTAGTGTGGGAACATCTCCGCAGAAAACATCTCGAAAACCCATATCAGCGGGGCCATGAAATCATGGCTGAATGCTAATTCTCGTATAAAAGATGAAGATCCCCATTTTTCATAGCAACATGCAACCTAATAGGCGGCATCATCCAGGCACTGGGCATGTCCTGGCCCTTGTTGTTTCATGCCGTCCCGTCCCTATTTCTCCTTTCGCTTATTTGCTTGTTCTGAAACATTCTTCCTTTCTTTCTTGTCCTTTGAGGACATGATAACGGTCCTTCTTACACTCATTTACCGCTCACCGTCATCCCTTTTCCATTGACAAGTTCGGCTGCCAAGTCTTTACCGCAGCCATGTTTGACTCGACGGACATAGCAACGAATTGGCCCTTGAAAGATGGGCCTTCAAGTAACAACACAGCAGACAAAGGGCCATGGCATCGTCTTGAGTCCATACCGGAGCCATTTGCCAAGCAATACTCGAGACTAAGTCAACCTTGGCTGCCCGGGTTCTGGAAAAGATTTCCTTACCGTGGTCTTGGCATGTGGTTGTTGGCGTTATTGGGGACTGCTGCTGCTGTGTTAATCCTCGTCTACAGCGATGGAGTCCCCGTTGATCATTGGGATGAGCATATACAGCCGACTGTCTGGCTGGCCCTGACTTCAGCCTTGTCAGGGGCCTTTTTGGCCTGTTCGTTCACTGAAGGAGCCGCAATCTCATACTGGCGAACAGCCGGAAGGCCGGTGACAGTAAGTAAGGCATATCTATAAACGGTGCACCCAAATAACAATGACAGTTGCAACAACTTCAATCCGTCTATGGATCCGCCACAGGGATAATAGAAGCTGCCATCAACCTTTTCACTTGGAAGTCAAAGAAGCTCGGTCTAGGTATGACCTCATGCCTCATTTTAACTAGGAGTGCTCATACTTATCCGCGATAGCCTCTATCCTCATGACTTTATCTGTGCTGCGTGGCCCGCTAATGCAACGAGCTTCATCAACTGCAAACACAGTCGGAACAGACCAAGGAACCCTCAATTTCCATATCGCACAGGAGCTACCTAGCGACTACGCCAGCATATCAACTGGTCGCGTACACGATGTTTCTCTACTAAGCAAGAACTTTAGCCATATCGCGCAGAATTATAGCAACCGAGAAGATATGGTCGTCTTCGACACCAGCTGTGACAACTGCACTACTGCAGTTCAGGGGTTCGGTTTTGAAGTCAACTGCACGGACAGCACGCACGATTTCAACCTCAAAGCTGGCTCGACCCAGGAAAGTCTTAACAGGGCTATTGACGGGGCATATCTGTTCCAGGTCAATATCACCGAGTTCAGCGGCAGTACCGCCGAATTTTTGAAGCACGGATCATTTCTTCGCTATACAACACTCTACAAAGAGGCGCAAAGCTGCAGTGGTAAGCTAAAGGTCCAGACTTGTGATTTGCATGCTGGAATCACAAAGTTCCCCGTTCGCATGGACGGCGAAGCTGTAAAGCTGGAGGGTACATGGAAAGATGACAAGTTCATCCAACGCAAGTATGTACATCTCTTGAACAACGTGTCTCAACGCGAGTGCTAACTGACTGCAAGATACATGGTACCTATTGATATGACGGCTCCCGGCTCTGGCAATATCCTCGGAGGGTTCGCCACGATAGCCAAGTTTCTTTATAATTCTTCAGCATACATGTATTTTGCTGGTGCAGCTGGTTACGCGGTCTCCACGGAGGGCTTGCCTGCAACCCAGTATTTAACAATGAACAGTACCTATCCCAGCTGCGAGGATACTTGGTCAAACCCCATGGACGACATCATTGAACTCACTCGAGACATTGGATTTAGAGCGAGTCTACAGTATGCCCGGTATAACACAACAGACAAGCAGCGAGTCGACTATGATAGCAAGACGATCACTTTAGTCTACGTGACTGACTACAAGAAAATGCTCATAGCGATTGCGGTGTCTCTCGTGGGTATCTTTGCAGTTCTCCCTATTTTCTGGGGCTGGTGGGAACTAGGACGAGATGTTAGTCTCAACCCCTTGGAGATTGCAAACGCTTTTGGAACTGTTGATAAAGAGTCACACATCATGCAAAACATCGACCCAAATCAGAACGTAGGAGGCATTGTACGGGCCGTTCACGATGTTGGGCCTGTGAGATATGGAGCATGGGAGATGAGCGATGGAGTAGTCCGGCTTGGATTTGCAGGAGCTGGGTTAGTACGAAATCCTTCGAAAGGGGAGAGATTTAACTACTAGAAGGAAGCATGAGGATGAAGCCGGACCTTCTGTATAATGATAATAAGTCGTCTTCGGGAACATTTGCAAAAATAAAAGTGGTTATAAGATAAAATATATTCTATATGGACCGAGAGCGACGCAGCTGTAGTAGGCCTGCGTCCCTACAAGATCTCAAGGGAACTGGTTCAAAAGGCTGCCCATCACCTAATTAAGAGCTTCGATGGCCGTATGGCTCAAATGGAAAAGATGCCGAGACAGCTGCTAATGCAAGAAATAGGGCAGCGCAAACGTACAAAGGGGCGGGCGTATCAGTGTTTGCTTCGCTTGCAACAACTGCTGATACAATCCCCATGACTCTGTTACATGCAACAGCGATAGCACTGCCAGTAGCTCGATGGGCACTAGGCAGCACCTCAGGCGTGTAGGCGTAGAGAGTTCCATAATAGATGTTGATGCAAAAGGCAATCAGACAGGTAAACGCAAGATCTTGTGCAGATGTCTTGACAGAAGTGTAGGCGAAGAAGAAGGCCATGGTTAGGAGAGACCCAATAGCCATGGTGTATTTGCGACCAAGCTTACTGTTGCACATGAAGCCGGCTATTATGGGACCTGGAATACCGCTGATGTTGGTCAGAGAATAGTTGCGCCAGATCTCGAACTTTGTGCGGTCAAATACCGCTCCTCTGTTTTCAAGGTACGTGCTATAATCCTGTCAGCAGCCAGAAAGAGTCGAGTGCGTCAATAAGATACTTACGGTAGAAAGACATAGAAAAGAGGGTAAGCTAAGCCAATCATGGTCCAGGACAGAAAGATGCTAATAGTTGACATAGTCATCTTTATGTTGCTAAAGAGCCCACGGATATGTATGATTGACTCGTGTATCGAGTATCTGTTCTGGCTATGAGCCGAAGTGATGGTGCCACAAGCGGCAAGATCTTGTGACGTAAGTGAGCAGGACCGATTGTACCTCGATGCGAGATAATGTAATGTCTCCAGTAGCTCGTCTTCCTTGCCGATTCCAAGAAGATACTTGGGTGTCTCACGTAGCCTGACGATGGTGATTCGAAGTATCGACAGGAAGAAAACAAGAGCACCTCCTGTGAACATGACGTACCGCCATCCCATGTTGTTACTCCTGGTACATGTTTCGACATCCGAGCAGTTCCAGTGATCAGGGACCATAAAGCCCCAGGCAATGAAACCAGCAACTGCCTGACCAAGTCCCCACCAACAAGCCATGAGTGTCAGAAGCCATTGCTTGTTACTCGGGAGATACTCGAGAAAAACGGTGGTGTCCATAACAAGATTGCCACCTGCACCAAAGCTGAGCAAGGAAACGAACACTCCAAGTGATGCCCAAGTTGGCATTGCCCCAGCAATAATGCAGCTGATTGAGCAGAGAAAGAGGGAGATGTTGAAGGCATATTTACGACCAACTATATCGGCTCCCAAGCCCCAAAAGAGGGCACCAGTAAGCATTCCAACGTAAGTTGCGATTGTCAAACCGTTGGCGTAGCCATTCTGGCCAAATTCTCGAAATGCTTGCACAGCGATAATGGACTGGAAAAGGGTGGTCACGGAGTCAACGGCGTAGCTGTGGCAGAACAGAGTCAGCGAGTCTGGGAACGGAAGACGTCTCTAATGAGTGCTGCCCCAGATATTCTCACCCAAAACCATTTAGGAAGAAGAGCTTCAGGTGATATGGTGTCCATCCGATCTCGTCGATGGCCTGAACCTGACGTTAGCATATTTCTGGGCGTGGACTGTGATATCTGACATTGTTTATAAGGTGCATCTTCAGGTTGAATGCAGGATCCAAGTCTGTAAGGTCCAGGATGTCCTGACTGCTGGGCGACTTGGCGTCAATGGTACCGTAGGAAGGGCCATTTTGCTCAAGCCCAACAGGGTCCTGGTTGTCTTTGGCAAGGGGCATTTTCGTGTCAGAGGCTGAGATGAGAGAGCAACGAGAGAATACGGGGTTAGATTAATTCAGAGGAGACACTGGGTTTTGTCTTCTTGATCAGCCAGAATCAGGTTAGTTTGTGCTACCGTTCAACTTGAAAGGTTGACCATATCCAATCAGAGTTGAGGATCGAGTCACGAGCCAATATGCACCAGTAAATGGTAACACGTGCAGCCTTTGTAGATCATAAGATAAGACCACTTCATTCTACGCTAAAGGTACCAGAAGATGCTATGTAGCCTGGCATATTAATGCTCACCAAGTTCTAGCAAAGCCATTCAATCAATGATTGGCTACACGTATCATCAGCTGTGTCGTGGCTGAGGTGAGGCTGACCCTGTGGCTGTCACACCCAAAATATCCCCACAGCCGCCCAAACCAGCGCGCCCAACTTGCACACTATCCTATCTATCCTCAACCCGCTCGAGATGGGCCAGTCAATAGGGACTTTGTTCCCACTGCGATTCAGGCTCTGGCTTGGGAAGCTTCTATGTCGTCCCCCCGGTCCTTCGACATTCAGAGTCAGCTGGTATCGCGTCATCAAGGGACCATGCCTGCCTCCCGAGGTCGAGGCCATGCAATACGTCGCTTCACATACGACAATTCCAATACCTCGCTTGTACGCTGTTCACACCCTGTAGAATGGCTTGATCTATATTGAAATGGCCTATATCAGAGGCCAAACCCTGGGCTACGACTGGGATGACTTGTCGAAAGATCAGAAAAACACCATTTCTGACGACCTCAACCATTACATCTCATGTCTCCGTGAACTTGAACCTCCATGTCAAGGATTTGTTGGCTCGGCCTTTGGGAATCCTGCCTAAGACGGTTGGATTGGAGCTCGATTCTTTGGTCCCATGGACATTGACGAGTTTCAGTCATTAGCAAGAGGCCACCTGATATATGAAGATGTGCCGCTCCTTGGCCCAGAACTGGCCAAAGTGCATGCAACTCATTACCGGACTCACTTTACCCATGCCGACCTAGTTTCAAGGAATATCATCATGAGACCTGGGCGTATCGCTGCCATTATCGATTGGGGCTTCGCAGGATGGTATCCTGAATACTGGGAATTCACAAAAGCACACTATACCGCCTTTCACGATGACGACTGGGAAGACTACTTTCATAAAGCTCTTACCTGCTATGAGACTGAGCTTGTGGCGGAACAGACTCTCTGGACGAGACTGCCTGAACCGGGTACGCAGACTACTTCCTACCGCAACGGGGTCAATGCCTTCCGCGGCCTGGCTCAAGGCGAGATCTGGTCGTCAATTGAACGACTTGTGGTCTCTTGTCCTGCCTTGAGTATTGGCATCGGATTGGATGGAAGTGATTTGTCGCTCCATGTCCTCAACGGAAAACGGGCAATTCCATTATAGCCGCCGTCGTGCTTTGCCATGGCTTTTGGTTCGTCACAACCCGGCAAGCGAGCAAATTTCGTTTCATGCGGCGGCTATGACAATCTCGCTTCAAACGACGATCTACCACACGCCAATGATATCGCGTTTGCATGTCAGGCTATTCCTACTCGAGACGTGTGCCAAGGAGGTAGCCGAATGCAGATTCTCCTCGCAATTATGAGATAAAAAGCCCGACATCGCCGCGTTGGAGATGCCAAGTTGCCCACCGGGTTGATGGTAGCTGAGATTATCTACAAGATTAGTATTCTTTCGACCAGTAAGTAGGTAGTGACTCTCAAACACCAGGCTTTTGCTGATGCAGACCCAGACAGCCATGTCACCGCAATTAATTGCTCTAGCTTTGTATCATCGTGATACCTTGTCTCAGGGCGGGTCTCGGCAGACGTTTGGCTTCGAGGCTATCACTGGAGTATAATCGTCATGCCAGAGCCAAGTGAAGGGCGGGACTATTGTTCTTTCGATGCTACTGATGCATCAGAAATCAATCCTGTTACCTTCCGGTTGAACAACCCCACCATGGACTGGTGGTTTCGGGCCAAAAGGGAGGTTGACCCTACACTCAATGTTAAACTCCTTGGGCGTATTGTTATTGGACAGGCACCGGATTCAGTCTCGAACGCTGAGCTCGAGGGCATTTTTGAACGGGTTCGTCTACCTGTCAAGAACACACATCCACAGCAGAGTTGCGTGACGTGGGCTGTGGACGCCATAAGGTCACTCCAGAGTCAAGGCTGGGTCAGCAATTTCGACATTGATCAACTGAAAGAGTTTGCACTTTCCTATGCAGATGAAAAGATGAAAGAGGAGGACCTAAAGGGGCCAAGCATAGTGTACTACCACGCTCAGGCACAGAGCTGAACATGTATAGATAGTGCTATGAATCTCATATAGTGTATTAGTAGGGCATGGCACCACCTCAAGAAGTTTGTTTCTCAACTCGAGAGTTTAGCATACTCGGTTCTGAAGAACGGCATACGCCTCACAACTCAAGACCACCCCGTTTCTTCATAGAGTAGCTTGGCAGATAGAGGCTCGGATGATAATAATAGCCGGAACCGCGGCTGTATTCCGGAAAGGTCGATAGGCACCCTAGCCTATCCTCCCACTTGAATTCTGTTCTGTCTCAGTCTAGGTTAGAGGAGACGTCCAAGTATTGCTAGCCATTCGAACTGATATTGGTGTCGGTGTCGATAAGTGGGTTAATATGCATCAGTATCTGGCACTGAATTCATGCGTCGAGGTCTTGGGTGGCGCTACATTCTTCAGCAGCAGCTTTGAAGCATCCGGCGCGTTCAGGTGGGAGCGAGCTTGATAGCGACGATGTGGGTGAAAGGGCATACCGAGATCTCAAGGAATGATAGGGAACATGGTTATCTTAGTTTGGTGCGCACCTTGACTGGGGAAGCATGTTCCTTAACAGTCTTCCATGACAGTACTCCGTTATAGATATGTCCTATGTTCACACAAGGCAGTTGCTAGTAATGCGTACAAAGCAGTCTCACAACATGTTCTGCTGCTATGTTCTCTTCTGTTCAGGTCCACCCACTTAGGCTTTAAAATTCCCATGGGTACCTAGTGATATCTTAATGCCCAGTTACCCAGGCCTAGAGTTAGGTAAATAATATTATATATAGGTACCTATAGGTATTTTAGAAAATTTTAATACTACCTATAATATATATAGGTATTAAAAAGTGCCTATAGGTACTTATA